>OX439472.1:18186915-18415393 GCA_949320105.2 Crepidodera aurea
AAACACATATACATACAATGTAGTTATAAAATAGTAATGTCCCAGTTAAAAAAATATTTTCTAATATTAAATAAATGTCAAAATACGTAAAATGAACATAAAATTTCACACTTACTTCTCTAGACCAAACACTATTCAACAACCCAATCAACCCCAGCAAAATTCTCCATTACAACAAACCAACCCCATGCAACTTCAAAATAGTCCAATGCAACAGCATAACCAGATACAAGCCCAGAATAGTCCAATGCAGCAGCAGCAGCCAACTAACCAATTACAGCCAACTAATCCATTGGGTATCTCAAGTATTCGACCCAATCAAAACGTACCCAAAAAGAGGCCTACACCCCGTAATCCAAAAGCTGCACCAAAAAGTGGACCCAGAGCCCAACCTCGTTCCCGTGGTCCACCACAACCTAATATCAATCAACAACAACAAAACAGTCAAGGTCATTTTTCCATGTTAAGTCAGCAACAGCAAGTAAATAAAATTCAGCAACCTCAGCAGTTTCAGAATCAGGTAAGTTTACATTTAAAATCTTTTATTACTTAAATTAAAAATAACATTTTTGGATCAAAATATTACAAAAGTTTCTAAATAATTTATAGTGAAAATCCATTATTATCTTAATTTGTTACATTTGCCTTCATCAGAGACAGTATTAAAAAAGGTTTTAGCCATAACTTTTTTTTAATTTCACAACTTATTGGGGTTTTTTTTTTTTTGTAAAATTACCGAGTGTATTTCCAAATCTGCATTTCGTGTGTTATGTTGTGGGAAAAAAATGTAAAGACATGATGTAAAATAAGAGAATGTTGTATTAGTATTAACGGAAAAGTTCGTTTTAGGCTAATACCATTTATTATTAATGTTAGGAAAAAGTTATTCTTCATAAAACATTTTGCATGATCTAAAACCTAAAAAAAATACACTCATCAGATAATTTTTAGATCATGCAAAACTTTTTATGAAGAATAACTTTTTCCTGAAATTAATAATAAAAAAGTTTTCCATATGATTCCAACTTTTATGTAGACCTGTATAATAATGGAGTAGATCTGGCGAAAAAAATGGCTCGAAAACAGACTGACGAAATCGAGTAAAATTTTTCCCCAATTGATGAAGTCAGATCCCCTCATCATTCTGGCATGAAATTTTCAACCCAGGCGGCGGTGGAGGAGGAGGGAATCCTCTATCTAAAGAACTTGAAAACGGTTTTTCCGACAAATCTCAGCCGAGTTTGATCCCACAAAAAAAATATTCTTACAAAAATTGAAGAGGCTGACAAAACATGTAATCTAGTTCCAACCTGATCCCGATAACTCATTTAGTTCCAGAAATATCGCGGTTTAAAATTGCAAAAATGAAAAAATTAATCATTTATTTCTCGAGAGGCAGTGGAGATGGGGTCTTAATGTTTTGTGAATAAAAGGGTAATAACGAGTAATTTTTAGTGCCGGAGGGGGGGTGGTGGTACAAGAAAGGGTACAAGAAAGGGGGAGAAAACCAATTTTATTGAAACGCTTGTAACTAATTGAGCTAGCGCAACCAGCCAGGGCTCAAATCGTGCACTTTTTCATCCGCTAAAAGATAGCAATACGGAAAAAAATTATTTTCACAAATGCGCGCTTGGCGCGCAAATAAAAGATGTTTCGCTCGCGATTTTAGGCATGAAGAAGGATGTTGATGAAATTTTTTTTATCTTTCATTTAAGCCTCGCAGCAACTCGATTCGATGATTAGGAAGGGAGCTACGGGCCGGCAAAGTATTTGCTGTATACCGGGAGAACGAAGAGAAGCAGGGGGTTCTAACCGGGCTCAAAAGAAATACAAGAGAATTTCCTAACTATTTATTTATTTTATTATTTAACAATGTGTGTATCTTGTCCACCCGCGCGAGTTACAAATGGAAAAACGGACAGAAATAGGACTAGGACGACACCCTACCAGTTGGGGGCGGAGCTTACGCTCTCTGCTTCTCTCTCTCTCCGGGCACACTCACACACGCGTGCATAGGCGTCCCTGAGCTCGCTCTTGAAAATTATTTTTGAATGCTTTATCGTAACTCGCTCAATTGTGAAGCGATTTTGAAAATTCTTTTTTGTTTGAAAGAAAGAAAGGAAGAAATAAATTTATTGTACTTAACAATTATACAAATTCTGTTAGTTATAAAATAACAATCACAACATGTTTAGACACGTCCTTAACCTACAATATAATAGCGTGTGTGAGTCGGAAGAACATGGACCAAAATTTACCCCCCCCCCCCCCCCCCCGTTTTCAAGGATGCTGAACACGATGGTGGTGTTGAAGATTACTTCCGACACTCACCAACCCAGTATCCTCGAAAACGGGACAGACGTTTTGACGCTGATATATATTTTAAAAAATCACTCCTGTAGGGGGTGAGTTTTATCCGGTGTAGGGGTTGCGCGGTATGGAAGCGCCACTAAACTTTTTTGATGTCTTCATAAAAGACCGTAGTGTAGCCAAACCTCTACTCTTTACAACCAGAGATACTTGCTCATCTTTGATGTCAGTACGACACAGGAGACAAACCTTGGGTTCGGCCATTATATTATTTTATTATTGTTCAGCAACAATCTTCAAAAAAGCTAAATGAATAGGTAATATTGATATTGACAATAGACACTTACTGTTAGTCTCCAGAAAAACGTCCGTCTCGTACGTATCCAGTCCTTTGATTTTTTGCTCTACTATGCTCTATTATGAACAGGGTGTTGTTTTGATATTTTTAATGTTTCAATTTTTCCTAAAGTCGAACCTGGATTTTCATATCTTTCAATATTTCAGTACATTATTTGAGTATGCTAAAAATGGAAAAGAAGTTCTGGCCAAATGAATAATTATGCATAATTGATAAAACATCCCGTAACTCCTTTATGAAAGCCAAGAGCCCCTTTGTGACCTCTACCTACTTTTAAAATATCTCCGTTTGCCAACCCTGTATATTAATAATACTATTTGCCGTTCATTTCCATAGTTGATAGTGGTTTGCTTGTTTAGATATTCTTCAAATTGGAATATTAAAACCGCTTTTAATTATCTTACGTTTCGATCAAATCAATTTTCAATAGTAATACCACAAGTGATTGAATTTTCGCGATAAGTCTGTCGATTGATTTCATAACGAAACTGAGTTGCTTAAAAACACGAGTCCGCAGGACGAGTGGTGTTTTCTTCAAGCAACTCAGTTGAGTTATGAAATAAGAGGCAGACTTATGAGATGAATTCAATCACGAGTGGAATTTTATTAGACTATTTCACAAACAAAGTAAAAGGTCTCATTTTGACGTCTGTAGCTGTAATTATTTTTTTTTCAAAATGTCAAATTTTGTTTTGCAATTCGTATCCATGGTTACGCCGTGAAAATACCACGCTGATAGACCAATCAGGATTGAAAGACAGCTGGTATTATCGCGATAATACCAGCTGTCTTTGGTTTGTGATAGGTCAGATTTTGTGAAAATTTGAAGATGAGTGAAATAGTCAAAGTAAGATACTTAATTTTTTTATGGATAGACTGTGTCTACGTAAGTTGGAATCATATATAAAAAGTAGTTATTCTTCATAAAAAGTTCTGCATGATCTAAAAACCTAAAATACAATCATCAGATACATTTTTTCAGTCTTATAGGAGGTTCGTCAAAAATATAAAATTTGCTCTGGTGTAAAGTACTTTTATTTTTGACAATATCAAAAATTGTTATTAACCTTCCTGGGGCCAAGTGAAATTTGAAAGAGAAATAGCCAAGTGAGGTCAAAACGGACCCCAATTTTTTTATCATTTTATATCACTATTTTATTTTTTCTTCTTTTTCTAATTGTTTTTTCTAACTGTTTGTCAGGTTAAAAAGGGTTGTAGGTAGTAGTTATAAAAAAATATATAATCTTAACATTTATTTATTAAAAACAAAGATACGCACAAATGTTAATTATTTTTCACATTTGACACACACAATTTTCTTTTCGGAATGTTTGCTGCATGTAAATTTTTTGCAGATGGACCATTTTGATCTCATTTTGATATCTTTAGCCCTGGGACACAAAAAATAGCGACCTTTTGATGATCACGCATCGTCGTACAACCAATAACATCACATCATTCAGGACCCCAACCATGTTTTTTTACTTTCAGACATACATAAATTAACAGCAAACGTTTGCTTTCCAGATTTTTTAATCCTACAGGGTGCCCACCAACCTGGAAAACCGGGAAAAGTCAGGGAATTTTAAAATGGGACCTGGAAGTCGGGGAAAAACCCTAAAAGTCCGGGAAACGCGTTTGTAAAAGTCAGGGAGAACAGGGAAAAATGGAATCGGTTTGTTCAATCCCCTTTAGAACAGCGATTTAAATATTTGATAGTTAAAAAAAACATTTTTCAGAATAAATTTAGATATTTAACAAAATTTGGCAACTAAAACTAAAAAAAAAGTGATAGACACTGTTATATATAGGTCAGGGAATTTTTTCGAAATGGACCTGGAAAACCGGGAAAAGTCAGGGAATCAAAACAGTTACAAAAAAATTCTTTAATGGATTTAGTGAAATAATACCTTTAACTTAAAAAAATTAAAAATGTAACCCACTTGGCTCTAGGAAGGTTAAGAAAAGTTGATTAGAATTGAAAATTAAATTCAGCAGATATAAGATAAGGTTTTATTATTTTTCTACTCATTGATTCAATTGGAAAGCATTCAAATTACTTTTAATTTTATAAATTTCAATACTGAAAATCCATTTTATCTGTTAAGAAGATGATAACCTTTCCATTTATTAATATTTGCTAACAATTTCGCAATTTAAATATGTAATAAACTCATAACAATTATTTATTTTACAAATAGGAAAATTCATACAAATAATAAATGGTAAACAGTCATAACATAAATACATAGAAATAAACATAACGAAATTTTCAATCATTCCTCAACATATCCACCCCTTCTTTCTAAACATTTAATCGTTATTTTGCCAAACTCATATCTGTAGTAATTTTCTGGAATTCTTCAGAAATAATACTCTCCATGTGCCCCCGCTGATAAACCTGCTGTTTTAAGTAACTTCATAAAAAATATTCAAGGGGATAAGTCAGGAAATCTGACAGGCCAACGCAAATGGATGTAATTGCGTATCTGAATGTAACTTTTAATTCTGATCAACTTTTCTTAATAACAATTTTCGATATTGTCAACAATAAAGGAACTTTACTCTTGGGCAAAATTTATATTTTTTGACGAACCTCGTTTAAAACTGAAAGAATTTTATATCTAATGATTGTATTTTAGGTTTTAGATTATGCAAAACTTTTCATGAAAAATAACTTTTTCCTGAAATTAATAATAAAAAAGTTTTCCTTTTATGTAGACGCACTGTATAAGTGGTTTTATTAATACAATTTAGAGAATATATAATAATTTGCAATTGTTTCAGATTCAGACTCAAACGCCGATGGCAGTGTTGCAGCAAAATCATCAACAGCAAACTCAAGTGCAGCAATCTCAGGTGCAACAGCAAACCCAGTTACAACAACAACAACAGGCTCAGTTACAACAGCAGATGCAGCAACAATCTCAGTTACAACAAAATCTGGTGCAACAGCCTCAGGTACAACAACCTCAGGTACAGCAATCTCAGACACAAAGTCAGATGCAACAACCTCAGACACAAGGTCAAGTACAACAAATCAGAAGTAGACCATCCCAGGCGAATTATGTGATTCAACCTCCAAAACCGAATCAAAGACCATCGCAGCAGAGACCGTTGCCTGCCTATATTCCTTCAAGTCAGATTCAAAAAATTATAGGTATGATTTCAATTAATATTTAAACAATTTTAAGTATAATCTAATTGTTTTTCTGATTAATTAAAAAAAAAATACATAATGATGAAACATTTCAAAACATACTTAACTAAAATGAGTTAAAGAACGTCAAACTGTTGGTCAGGTTAAAAAGGGTTGTAGGTAGTAGTTATAAAAAAATATATAATCTTAACATTTATTTATTAAAAACAAAGATACGCACAAATGTTAATTAATTTCAATTAATATTTAAACAATTTTAAGTATAATCTAATTGTTTTTCTGATTAATTAAAAAAAAATACATAATGATGAAACATTTCAAAACATACTTAACTAAAATGAGTTAAAGAACGTCAAATTTGGTACAATGGTATAAAATCATAATTTTTTACTTTCACAAATTTATTTTTCTATTTTAAAAATAAAAGAAATCATTCAGTTGTTCTCATTTGGTAAAGAACAAATTAGTAAATAGTCCTAAGCAATAACAAATAATTGGCTTTTTCATACCTAATTGATAGAATTTTAAAACGCTCTATGGTAAATAGGCTAAAAGACTTTAACACTTTCAGTGCCAGTCGTCGCCTGAAGGCTTTTAGTCGCTTTTGGCTGGTGCTGGTGTCGCCTTCGGGCATTCATAAACTGTGAAATTTAAATAGGTTACAGATTCAGTGAAATCATTATATATAGTTTTGAACCTGGTTTTTTATCTCAGGTTTTAATTTTCCTATTCCAGTATTTGTACTAAAACCAGTATTTGTACTAAAAATGCATTAGCAGAACGTAATTTTACTTTTACTAAATTTATTTATTTCTATGCCATAGAGAGTACTGATAGGTACTTCACAGTGAACAGATATGGGATTCCCTGGATTCGGAAATCAGTCGTCGCTGTGTGTCGAGTGTCTTGATTTCCCCCCCCCCCCCCCCCCCCATACTATCGTAACTCAATATATACAACAATATTGAGTAACTGATATCGTGCTGGCAGTGAAAGTGTTAAGAGCATTTTCGAGTGTAAATATTCATATGAAAACCTAAAGTTACAAAAAATGTGTTATTTAAAAAAAACAACTATTCTATACTGTTTATCATATACAGAGTGATTCATAATTGGAACATAGGCTAAACAGGTTATTGGGACCAAAATATGGCGATAGAACCAAATATGCCTTAATAAAATATTGCTGTGGAATAAGATACAGGGCGTTAAAATTGAATTTATTTTTTTTTTCGTTTTTTTTCAGATGATGTCACTATATTTATCAATTGTTTGTACAAGGAATATTAGTTTATGTATTATTTCACATTTTGTTACAGGGGGCGCCACGTGAATGATTCCTGATGATGAAATTAACAGGTAGCTTTTTTTGACGAAACTTTTTAATGATTTTGAATATGACACGATAATTTCACCCGTTTTAGAGAAAAACGCAATTGAACAGGTGATTTTATATGGGGACAGACCAATGTTTTCTTTGACATTCTTTCTTACAAGAATTAGAAAAGGCATAGAAGTCGGAGGAGGCCACATAGAACATTTAATTCAAGTTTGCTCTTTTTATGTTAAATTGTTTTTAATTCTGCTTTATATACCGTTGAAATAGACGGCGGGCGTAATTTCGGCCGGTAATCCCTTGGCCTACCTGCATAAATCAAGGGGTACCATTTATGACAGGGGTAATTTCGGCCGAGGGGCCCTCAACGCCGTCAGCTTCAACGCCGGACTGCGTAGCCGGAGCAAAGGACTGCGTAGCCCGCTGAGGTATAATTTTTTTATCAATAGCCGCAGGCTGTTGTTGTTTTGATGTCTGAGGCGGAGCCTCCGTATTATCTTCGTTTTCACTTTCTACGTCACTTTGAAATAAAGAAATATTTTAATATAAAGCATTCTGTTATTTTATTTGATTTGCGGCCGAAAATACCTATGAGATAAGGAAGCAACTTAAAACCTCCGGCCGAATTTACCTACCGGCTTTTAGTACCTGCCCTTTTTCCGGCCGAAATTACATCCGCCCGAAATAGAAGCCTTACTTTACAAGTTTTTTTATTGTACCCTTCTCAGAACTGTCCAATTGCGTTTTTCTCAAAAACGGGTGAAATTATCGTGTTTAAACAAGAGTACCAATATTTTATAGAAATGATGTTTACTTCATATTTTCTATTCAAAATCACTAAAAAGTTTCGTCAAAAAAGCTACCAGTTAATTTCATCATCAGGAATCATTCACGTGTCGCCCCCTGTAATAAAATGTGGAATAATACATAAAATAATATTCCCCTGTGCCGATTTTGATAACAATTGATAACTATACAGTGAAATTATCAGAAAAAATCGAAAATAAAAAATTCAACTTTAACACCCTAAAAATTTGAACACCAAATTCATTTTTTTAATTTTTATTTTATAACTGCCGGGAAAGTCTTGTGGCCACACAACAGATTTTTTTTATTTTTTTAGAGAGTACTCCAGTTGGTGAGGAGTTTTCGGACTCCATAAGGATGTTGGTGCTTCTAGAAAATGGTGAACAAAGGCTGATAACATTCACTTTACCCAAAGAAGCTTGTACCATTCAAGAAATTTTGGAACAGGTGAACGTGCCTTTTCAAGTCGACACCAATATCCAAGTTATAGAAACGAATTCTGCTGGAATCAACTACATTGTAACGGTGGGAAATGTACAAAATCTTGGATTGCCGGTAAGGTTTTTCAAAAATATTTAATTCTTTGATACTAGCAAAAATAAAAACTGCAATTTTTTTTTAAAACAGTATAATAATAATGATAAAAATAATGCTTTATTTAAAATAATTATAATATATTTAAAGCATAAGAAAATGAGTAAAGAAAAAAAGCTGATAAGTAAATCACGTTTCGGCGAAAGCAGTAAATTATACAGGGTATTTGGTAGAAGGTTAGCCAAGCGGAAATGGTAGATAAATAGGGCCTTTTAGAGCACACCTGGTCTATTTACAAATTTAAGTTGAATTAATTTTGTTTCTTTAAAAAAAATCATATAAAACTGCCCAACTACAAACAGGCAGAAACATGGTTTTCTCGTAATTAATTGTTAATAAGCTGTATAAAATAGTACCGTATCATCAGCAACCCTATATATGATTCCAGAAATTCTTAAGGTAAGTAAATTATTCAAATATACAATAAAGAGAATGGGTCCCAGCACTGCCCCTTGCGGAACACCGCATTTTATAACTTGCTTGCGCTCACACAATCATATATTTTTCATGTTGTGTACGATTGTGAAGGTGACTTGAAGAGTTTTAGAGCTGTTCCATGTATTCCCGAATCCCTGTATCAAACGCCTTGGCAAGATCCAAGAATACTCCAATTGCCGGTTCCGAATGTTCAACAGCTTCATACATTTTTGATATTAATACAGATATAGCATCTTCTATTGATTTGCCCGTCTGAAAACCGAACTGGTTTGATAATAAAATGTATTCGCTAATTAGAAATGATTCTAGTCTGACATCCTTTTTTGTGAAGAGGCTTTATGATAGCGACTTTAAATTCAGTTCCATTTGAAAGTAATTTGTTGATTAGAAAACATAGTGGCCGAGTTAATTCACTGCAAGTTTCTTTAAGTAACTGTATATACTCATCAAGCGATTAGAAAGCATGGCGGAGTAAAACATTTTTGATGCTAGATTTAAAAGTTTTGTGGTTTGGGATCGACTTTGAAGAGGTAGGTGCCGCATAAGTAGGCGATTTCTTATGCAGCATTCAGTGGCAGCGTTGTAGATGGATATCATTTTTTGTTCTTGTATTATAAGCATGGTACTCATCGTTTTTTCTAGTTTTTTCTTATTGTGATAAATGTATATCAATAGTTTATAGAGATAGGTGGATATAACTAGCAGAATTCCATTCCTGCATGACTCTCTGTAGCCCAAGTCAAACAAGAGTCTCATGAACCTTCTTTGTATGATGAAAACTAAATAATTCCGTGGCTCTACCCCATACAATTATGTTGTAGTTGATAGTTGAGTAAACTAAAGCATAGTACATACATATTTATCACATAGTGTCTATGAGATCTGCTTTCAAAGTGCTGAAAGCAAAATAAAGTCCATTTAGCTTTTTTACAGGCGGCGTCAACGTGACTGCTTCTAGCTTTGTTTTCAAGTATTTTGGATTAATAGTGTCAAAGGCACGAGTGTGAGATCGGAGAATATTCCTAGTACACGTTTATTATGATTAATTCTGTCGTAAATATATTGAATCATTTCTGCAAATGCTGTCTCGATTGAGTGATTAGGACGAAAGTTATGTTGGTTATTATATTATGTCTGTCTAGGTAATCAACAAATTTATTATAAACCGCAGTTTCCATCACTTTTGAGAAGCAGCTCAAAAGGCAGTTCATCCTGTAGTTCTCCATGCTTAAGGGATCATATTTTTTTAAAAGTTGACTTGGAAATTGCCCCACAGTTACAGAGTAGTTCACTATCATGGAATTACACCTGGAATATCATCCATGCCTGTTGAATATTTATTCTTCAGGCTCATTGTTATGTCCTGTTCAGTGACAGGAGCGAAAAACATGGAGTTTGGGCTTTTGACATTATTTTTTGTACACATATCATGAGGTAGATCTAGTGATTTTATTTTATCAATAATTGAGTATGTGAAGTGTTTCCCAAAAATGTTTACGACTTCCCTAACACCGGTTATGTGATCGGATGTGATGACCGTTGAAATTCAGTGTTATATCATGCTTCTTTTTTGTTGGGTTCATTCTATTGTTTACCAAACTCCATAGAGATCGCGGTTTATTATTTGAGTTATTTTTGGATTTAGTTGTTTTTTTCCTCTGTTTATATCATTTTCAGTTGTTTAAGATCATCAAGCTCTCTATGGAGTTCATTTGAAAATATCGTTAATTTGTCTTGTGATGATGAATTCATTATTTTTATTTTTACAACAAAATCCAGTAAATTCGTAAGGATTTTCAGTTTGTGACATGCGCAGGAATTTGAAATTGTAATGAACCTAATTTTCTGCCACAAAGAAAATTAAATATTAATTGAAAAGATCATTGAAAAATGAAATTAAATATTCGATTCCATAGCTATATCACCCTGTATTGTAAATGGTTACTAAGACTCCAAGAGTTCAAGCCGAACCTAGATGGAACGATGCTCGCGCATGTGTAAATCTGGGGTGGGGGGAATTCGGAGGAGGGACAATTGAGACATTAGGTATTTTAACATTTTGGGAAAGAAATTTATTCCGTTTCTACGAACTAAATAGAGAAGTCAATTTAAAATTAAATTAGCCGTCTCCGAATTTGTTATAAAAAGCCGTGGTATACACAGATAACTTTTTTTAATATTTTGATTTTATTATCACCGAATATTCCCTAGTTAGTTTGAGACAAAAAGAATCTTTTTATTTTACAGATTAAAGAACGCGTTTAATTATTTTAAATTTATGTACCGAAATGCATTTGGGATTTAAGAGTTTTCCTTGAATTTGATTTTCGTCTTTTAATAAGTCGTTTATTTATTTTTGGCGGTTTCTTATTTAATTTTTTTGAGTTATATATTGAAAATTAAATTTTACTTAGTTTTTTGAACTGGCCGATAATAAATTGTAGTTTAGAATTTTTTTTTTTTTGTACGAATCGAATTTTGACAAATTTTTATTTATTTTATTTAATTTCCAGGTTAATTCGAATTTTCTTTTCCTTTTATTATTAAAGTCGCATTTAAATTGAAATCGTATATGAGGTCTGCGATTGACGAGACTTTTTGCTGGCTACCAATGTTATGCTGAAAGCATATGAAAAATCCCTCACCCTCAGATGGGCTTAGGAATATAAATATATTTTATTTAAATTGTAAATAGCCTTCGTAAGCACTAGATGTGTAAATTTTACCTGACTGGTTTATAATTGCGGTTATTTAATCAGAAGGTTCTTTTCTGTGTCAATAGCGATTAAATACCGTTACTGTCACTCTCTGATAAACTAGTCTGAGATCAACAAGACTCCTAGAATTTCCGTATCTCCATCTGTAGCTACTTGCGCCCCTAAGACGCCGTTTCTAAGGGTTGTGGAGTAAACTTCATTAAATAATCTGGCACCCGAGAGTTTTCCGATAAGGCGTCACGAGTAAGGCATAATTTTTCTTTGTGTCACGAAAAAGCCTTACACTATATAGTCACTGGAGGTTTGTCGATTTCCATACTTCACGCGTTGGCTTAGTATAGGGCACATTGAGATGAGAGATCTCAAATATGGCAAAAAGTTGTTTTCTGTGACACCTTTATTCTCTTTTATTCAGATCCCCGCATTAAATTTTGTCTGTGTACCTACCAAGATGAATGTTTTCCCCTAAGTACGGGCCTGCAGGTACACCAGTACAGTGTAAAATGAATTTAAGCCAAATAAACAAGAAATAGGAAAATGACGCGAAGTGAATTTTTAAAATTGTTAAAGAAAGTTTCATAATATGTTCTTTCTAAATTAAATGAAAATTTTACTTTGTTCCAATTCGAATCGGTGGCGGGATAAAAACAACAACTTGTTTCAATTCAGTTTTTTCCCCTCTATTCAAATCTCAAATGGAAATATTAAAATTGTGATATACAGGGTGTTGTTTTGATATTTTTAATATGTTTCAATTCTTCCAAAAGCCGAACCTGGATTTTCACATCTCTCAATATTTCGGTACATTATTCGTGAGAAGTGTAATCTGTTTGACAAAAATGGAAAAGATATGAACTATGTTGGCATCATCAGGAGTTGATGATAGACTCCTGATGATGCCAACATAGTTGGCGAAACGCGCGTAGGGTGTTAAAATTGTGTTTTAGTTGAGTGGTCGACGATAGTTTTCAACTTAGATACTGTATTGTTTTACAATTGTTGTTGTAAAATTGTGTTTCAATGAATATTACAGTTTCACCTTCTTCAATATGGGTCCTACAAAAACTGGAAACCAACTGATAATATCCTTGAGTTATGCAGCTGTTTTTCACACATCCAGTATTCAGATATACAAATAAAAATTGGTTTTGCTTTTTTCTCAGTTTAGATTTGTAATATCCCAGCAGCTACCTGATTCACTGTAATACCCTGTATACTGACGTTTGTAGTTTTTTCTTTTTTATCTTTCGACGGTCCTGTTTTTAGTTAGTTTGAATTGTTGGCAGTTTTTGTTTTTAAAATCTCAATTTTCTCGCGAATGAATTCTTCTTTGTCGAGAATAATTATGTTTTTGTCCGCCAACATTTATTTGAGGTTTTATTCTTTAAGATAGGATAGTTCAGTAATGTTTGGGTTAGAGAGATTTCGTGTTTGCATTGTGCGTGTTTTTGCTCACTAGATTATTTGAGACATACAGGTTGAAAAACCTCATCATATTTTACACACTTCACTTTTGTCACCACTTTTTTTAAACAACGTTTACCACAGTTATTTTCATTTTCTTTGGGAGCAAGTATAAAATCTGTTACCTGTCACCTTTTACTTTCCATATTTGCTATTAAAAACATCTTTAAAGTATGCTCTATCTAACGACGTACACTACTAGCAAATGTTAGCACAAAGTTAGAAAAGTGCTTTCCCAAATGCTTGGATTGGTCGACATGGCCCGATATTGCGGCCTCCAAGATCTCCAGACTTGACTCCCCTCGATTTTTGTGTTTGGGGGCGAGTAAACGCTGAAGAAATCCAAGATCCAGAACATCTGATTGAAAAAATAAATTTGACATACGATGATAGGCGAAATAAGGCTCGATACAACCACAACTCAAAATTCGCAAACAGTGTCGGGCATGCATAAAGAATGGGGGGGGGGGGCAATTTTGAGCAAGATTTGTGTAAAAAATCTTTTATCTTTCCAATTCTTTGTAACATTTGCTAAAAGTATTGTACGTCGTTAGATAGAGCATACTTTAGAGATGTTTTAGTATGCATTTGAAAGCCTCTATCGCCATTTACTTATTTTAACTCAAACATTAGTTGGAAATAAAAAACCTAATAGCAACAATTGAAAACAGTCAAGTATTTTTTTCTGCATGGACAGTTTGATTTTAATTTTTTTTAAAGGAAACAATTACAAGTTTGAAATGATAAAAAATTATTCAAGACGAATGCTTTTTTTATTTTAGATAAACTACCAAATTTTGTAGAAGAAAAACCTAATAAAATTCATAACTTAAAATCCGTAAAGAAATTACTGTCGCAAATAGGCTAGATCTGATCTAAACGGCCCTATTCACCTACCATTTTTGTTTGGCTAACCCGCTACCAAACACCCTGTATAATAAAAAAATAAAATCTTTAAATTCAAGTCCTTAATACTAAACATACACTTATTAGTTAACACTATTGTATACGAGACATATAATATAAATCATAAATAAGATATCTTATTTGAAATTCATTTGACTTTTGAGTTTGGGTTTAAAAAAAATAAAAACCATTTTCTATTTCTTGTTATAAAAATAATAATAATAAACTATCTTTATTCGATTTAAGATCAAAAGGCAACATTAGCATTGAGCTATCAAGCAAAGGGTTAAATAAAATTCTGGGAAAAATAAATATTCAAATTAGGTCAAGTCATAAAAAATGTTGATATTGATTTTTTTAATGTTGCTCAGTATCAGAGTCAAAAATCATCATTTTAGATATCTGGACTTTTAAAAATGACAAAATATTGAAAGTACACTGGCGTGGTTGAAAATAAAAAATCAATTTTAAAATTTCACAAAAATACAGAAAACTAAAAAAATCTTGTACTTTGTTCCCGTATGGAGGATAAAAAAAATGTGTTTGTTTTATATAATACCACTTCTATTGTAAAAAACAAGAAACTTTCAAACTAAAGAAAGATAACTGAAAAATACTAGAAAATATTTTCTCCTTCTCGTGTGAGATTTCTCTAAACGAACTTATGTGGACTTGAAATCTAATTCTAATTTTGTTTTTCTCAACAGGAAGAGCCACCAAAGGAACAACCAATGCCTGAAACTCAACAAATTCAACAGCCTGTGCCTAAGGTGCCGCCAAAAACTGTTGGTCTTAATCAGAGTGGTCAGATTGGCCAACCTGTGGTACAGTCAAAACCGCTAGAATCTCCGAGGTCCCCATCCCCAGAACCACCAAAGGAGCTGCCCAAATTTGTACCAGGTACTGCTATTTTTAAAAGGATAGTGTCAATCACTCTCATTTGCGGTACTGTTGCCTTTGTTTGTTTTGGTTCAGGGTATTCCTCTTGTTTTACTCTCGCCTGTAAAATGTCAAGAAAATGCGAAGAGCAAACTTATTTTTAATTATAGACTTTTTCTATTAGATCGGTTATCCTATAAACTCAGTCTATGGTAGGATATTGAATTATCTATTCAAATTGGATGTTTGTATCAAGTTTTGGTATAAGATTTGATTTAAATAGAAATATATAGTTGTGAATTGGAAATTTTGGCGTATTTCATTTACTTAAAAACCAGTAAAACCACTGTCGGCGATTAGACGGGAATTATGATGTTTCAGCCCCAATCTCCTTAATATTTTGGATAATGCCGAGCCAAGACAAAAGTTCACTGTATTATCAGGTTACCTGGTTGTGAATGAAATGATAGGTTGCTATCTCTATGTAAAATTTAATTATGACATGTTGTCTTCTTGAATGCATAGGAGCGAATGTCTATGGCGTCAAGAACCACGTTCGTCTACGTCTTACTCGCTTTTTGGACCAGGCGGAATTTGGTTTAGTGTCGCGTGCAAAATTAAATTTGTTGTTTGTTCCTACTTCGCGGTCTATTCAAATTATCGATTTTTATTGGTTCAAACCTCACGCTATATTCAAATTAGCCGAAAACTCTATTCCGAATAATAGCTGACCGACCCGAGCCTTTATCTCACGGTCACTGTGAATTGTTTGTTTGCAAGTGACCATAAGCGCGCGTAGTTAAATTTTTATTGGAAATTTTAATTTATTCAATTGGATTTTTATTTAGTGTACAGGATTGGCTTTTATTATTTAGATTAGTTAAATATGTTGGACGTTTTCCAACAACCAATAATCCAAAATACTAAACAAATTGACAGGGTCATCAGCATCAGAAGCCGATGATAATACTTGTCAAAGAAATGTACGTCAAGCGTGAAATTTTCGTTTTGGGTGTGGTAGTTTTACTAGTATTAGAAATAAATGATTTATTTTAATAAGTATTATTGCTTAAATAGTTTGTGTCAAAAATTTGAAACTTCTTTTTTGTTTTAAATAGGAATGTTAGCTCTTTGTGGAGCCTGCGGATATTTATCTGAAGATTTCAATAAGTGTATTAGATGTTCAAGAAAATTGCCGGAGAATGTGAAAGCTATCCCGTCCAACTTGAAAAATGCCCCTGGAAATCCTAAAAGAGATATTGCAGCCGTAGCTCAGGCCCAACAGGCTAAGCACCAAGCAATATTACATCAGCAGCAGCTGAAAGCTAATGCCGGTAAGTTATAAAAATAAAATAACATTGAGAGTTTAATTTTGTCAATAGCCACTCAATTCCGTTACTGCTTGATGCAATGTGAGTGTTTACAGCGATGGGTTAGGAATTAATCTGTTGAACTAAAATTTCTAAAGCTTTTAATTATAAAATTAACACCATCATAAACAGTGTAGAAAGTTTTATCACAAGAGCCAAGTTTTGAAAGTTATTAAATCTATTTCTGTATCCTATGTTGTTATCATAGCTTGTGAAATGGGGCTTACCACTAAGTCGAAAATTCTAAATGCATTTATGCAGAAACGATAAAGAAGGGGATTTAGTGTTTCTAGGTAAAAATATCACATGAAATAATTACCCGTTTCCAGAGAAATTGCAATTTAAAGAATAATTAGTATTAAATCTCCCCCGTAAATCTAACCAATGGCGTGGCGATTTCGTCAATGTTGTCATTTCAGGGTTAAATTCTCTTAGCACGTCATTACACCAGTCACCAGTTCGACGTAAGTCTGTCATAGGAAGAGTTGGTTACTTATTTGCTGTCGAATGTGAAATTCTGGATTGCTGTTTGCTTTGTAATTTTTTATTTCTTGACTATTTGTGTGATTTTAGTGTAATTATTCGTTTAAGTTTTCCGAAAAAAACTTAACTCACAGTATTTCGTAATAACATTAGAAATAAATGAGGTTATATTTATATAACTTTGAAGCCGAAAAATTTTGGAAATGTATTCTACTGGTCATACATGGGCCAATAAAAAAATTTCATTACTAATCCTCATTGTCCAGTGATCTGTTTCTCTAGTAAATTTGACAAATACAACCCAAAAATATATACCTAGCTTTCATAGATCTAGAGAAAGCCTTTCGACAGAGAACCTAAAACAAAAATACGGAAGGTATGGAAGGATAGAAGATTTACCAAGTAAAATAATAAGAATCATAGAAGACTTGTTTAAAACTAATGCAAATCATGTGATAAAACCAATTTGAAGGCAGAAGGGGAGTAAATCTAACTTAGAAAGAGTAGAAGAAATCACTGAAGGAGCCTTTGCTGACGATGTTGTAATGATAGCGAGAAATGAAAGAAAATATAAATATCTGGAATGAAATGTTAAAAGACATGAAAAATCAATATAAATAAAACAAAAGTGATGACAATAGGGGAAAGGAACATCAATATTAAAATAGACAATATACGAGTAAGGGTGCGCACACAAAGAAAGCAGATTGCCTGCTTGCTGGTAACAAGCACACAGACAAAGCCGGTTGGAACTTGTGGTCTGAGAAATGGATTTACCCTGCAAAAATATGAAGATTCGATTTTTTGTCGATAAAAAATTTTACTCGGGGGTTTTCGGGGTCACTGATTATAAATTTGAAGTAAGGTTTTTAAAAAAGAAAATGGCGGAAATTTTTGCAAAGCATTTATTAGATTTACGACAAACTTGGTGAAGAGGAGTTTTCGGGGGTCGCTGATTACGAAAAAGAAAACAAAATGGCGGGAATTTTTTAAAAGAAATAAGTTTTGCATCAAACTCGGTGTATGGGATTTTCAGGATCACTGATTACGAATTGGTAGTCAGGTTTTCAAAAAACCATAAGTTTAAATATTTCATCATTAATTATTCACAGTTCAACATCATTTTTTATAAGCTACGTCAAACATGCATCCACAATCTTAAATCCGCCATTTTTTCCTTAAATTTCACAAGAAATTCGTAATCAGTAAGCTTAAAACCGCGTATAATTTTTGTATTCACCTTTATCCATACTACACATTTTTGGATTAACCACAATTATATTCACGCAAACGCTATGATGAGAATAATACCAAAAAACAGCATTTTCGACAATTCTTTAAATTTTTTGGTGTTACAACGCAACGCATTCGCAGTAATCTATACTACGCAATTCAAACTCTTAGTTACTAATAAGTCCATAATAATATAGAAGCATCGAAAAATTTATTTAATGTGTTTCAAAAATTGAATTTTTGCCTCGTAGGGTCAATCCATACCAAGTGGTCCAAAATAAAATAATTGGTTGCTTGACCATCTCAGAAAAAATTAATATTTGGTATGTAGATTCCAATATGTTTTGGGGGTTCAAAAATATTTTTTCAAAATTTTTATTGTGTACCATTTGGAAATGGCGGCCATATTTTTCGCGTTTGCAGGCATCTACGATTTTTTAAATTGTACAGCAATGGATCGTCCTAACCTTTTCAAATAAACTGCATTGAGTTCAGTACAATGCGGCCTACAAAATAAAATCATAATTACCTAGTTATATGTATTTATTCATATATTTTTTACAGTTCAAAATTATTGGTTAGAAATTGGCAAAATTCAATTTTTGAAGGGTAATTTTTCAAAGAAGGAATAACTTCTCAGCAAATATGCATTAAAAAAAAGTTTAACCAACAATATTTTTGTTGGGGGACCAGATAAAATTCTGAAAATGCACACATAGGTCTTTATGATATCAAACTTCAGTATAAATTTCAACTTTGAGAATCAACTGGAAGTTATTTAAAAAAATTCTCGATTTTAGCCAAAAATACGTTAGTTTCGCATCCGCGATATTTGGGCTAATAACAGTATGTATAGTAATTTTATGATTATCCAATTAAATACAGTATAACTAAACATAGGATTTTGAATAAAATGCAGGTTACACTGTTCTAATACTGTATAATGTTACATTTAAAAGGTGAACTAGAGTTAGTATAAAAATGCGCCATTTAAGTAAAAAATACTAATTTTTTTATAAGTTGACATAAAGAAAAATTAAGTATTAAAATCATAAATTTGGTATATAGGCCTAGTAGTGTAGAATATTAGGCTACTATACAGGGTGATTCATAACTATTGGGACATAGGCTAAGGGCAGGTTTTCGGGACCAAAATATGGCGATAGGACCAAATATACCTTAATAAAATATTGCTGTGGAATAAGATACAGGGCGTTAAATTGGAAATTTTGTTTTCGTTTTTTTATGATAATTATGAATATTATTTTACATTTTGTTACAGGGGGCGCCACGTGAATGATTCCTAATGATGAAATTAACTGGTAGCTTTTTTTGACGAAATTTTTTAGTGATTTTCATTAGAAAATATGACATAAACATCATTTCTACATAATATTGGTACTCTTGTTTAAACACGATAATTTTACCCGTTTTCGAGAAAAACGCAATTGAACAGTTCTGAGAAGGGGATTTCAAATAACAGACAATAAAAAACTTGTAACATAACGCTTCTATTTCAACTATTAAAAATAATTTAACATAAAAAGAGCAAACTTAAATTAAATGTTCTATGTGGCCTCCTCCGACTTCTGTGCCTTTTCTAATTCTTGTAATAAAGGATATGAAAGAAAACATTAGTCTGTCCATATAAAATTACCTGTTCAATTGAGTTTTTCTCGAAAACGGGTGAAATTATCGTGTTTAAACAAGAGTACCAATATTATGTGGAAATGATGTTTACGTCCGTCATATTTTCTAATCAAAATCACTAAAAAGTTTCGTCAAAAAAAGCTACCAGTTAATTTCATCCTCCTCATTGTACAAAGTTATGTCTCTGTGTCCATTTTGATAACAATTGACAAATATAGTGACATCAGAAAAAAACAAAAAAAAATTTCAACTTTAACGCCCTGTATGTTATTCCATAGCAATATTCTATTAAGGTATATTTGGTCCTATCGCCATATTTTGGTCCCAATAACGTGCCCTTAGCCTATGTCCCAATAGTTATGAATCACCCTGAATATCTATTATTGTCTTGGTAAACGTTGTAGTGCAGTAATACACCACTTCCATATTTCCGTATTTTTGGCTAAAATCGAGAATTTTTTTAAATAACTTCCAATTGAATCTCAAAGTTGAAATTTATACTGAAGTTTGATATCATAAATACCTATTATGTGTGCATTTTTCAGATTTTTATCTGATCCCCCAACAAAAATATTGCAGGTTAAGCTTTGAAAAAAATTCAAAAACAGCAAAAAAGATATTAAGGCTGAGAAGTTATTCCTTCTTTGGCCGCCATTCCCAAATGGTACACAATAAAAATTTTGAAAAAATATTTTGAACCCCCAAAACATATTGGAATCTACATACCAAATATTAACTTTCTCTGAGATGGTTAAGCAACTAGTGCTGGACCACTTGATATGGATTGACCCGTAAATTTATTTATCAGACCACTGCGCGCCGTGATGTTATCGAATAAGGGTTGTCTTTGTCCTGTGAAAAAGACATTAATGACATCAATAATTCTTCGATGGTTGGTGGTGAATTTTTAAAGGCTACATCTTTGACCTTAACTGTATGTCTGGAGAGGTGGGATTTGGCGAATGTGATGAATATGTAAAGTCAGTAAGTCTTGAAATGATCCTTGTCTCTGAACTGTTCTTCAATCTTCAATTCCAAATTCTTTTTGTTACATTTTGTAAAATTCTTAATTTATGTTTATAAGGCAGCGAGTTTCCATTTTAAATTAAACCGAATTTGATAATGTAGAAGTACCAGTGCACCAACGATTATTATATAAAAAAAAACTCTAAAATTGGTGTGATCTTATGAAAATCCATTTAGTTTAATTTCTTTGCTTTTTTAAGAGGAATGATATTGCGGGAAATGCATAAAAATAAATGTTAATGGATTTCATTTCTTTATAATGCGGTCTTTCATTTTATCTTCTGATATCTTAAGTCAGATAAGGAATCGTTCCGGCGCATTATCATCAGTCTTTATTTGAATTCACATCTAAATTTGAATTGAGCTTTGTTAAAAGGATAAATTCTAAGCATTTTTTACTATCTATTTTCAATAATTTTGTTATCATAATCTGTATTGTTCATGACAACCGTCGCGTTACCTTTATCTGCCGGTAAAATCTTAATTGTTTTGTCATTTTTTAAATTTTTAATTGTTTTAAATTCTGCAGAGGTTAAATTTTGATTAATTTTGTAAGATTTTTCTAATTCAATTTTGCAGTGTACCTTGTATTCGTTGCTTAAGTTGGTAAATTTTGAGAAGCGTTTTCGATAGAACTAATAATATCAAATTTTGGTACATATTTTGAATTACCGAATAATTTAAACCTTTAGCCAATAATAAATTTTCTGTGTGATTAAGATCCCTACTTGAAATATTTATTACCGTATTTAAATTTTGTTCTGAATTTCTAAGGTTGTAAAAACTTATTAATTGTCTATTTTTGGTACAATTGAATTCTTTCTCATAACTATTTAAAACACAATGGATTATTTTATCGAAATCAAATCTGGATACCTGATTATACAAATATGATTTAATATCCTCTATATCTTTTTCTAAATTAAAATTGTTAAACCTATGGGACTGAATCCTCTCTCTGACCATGGCGTGTTCTGCTCTATTTAAAATTCTCCATATCTTGTTGTTCTTTATTGGAGTTTTAAGTCTTCGGTTTTTTGGAATTATCTTATTTTTTCGGCATTTCTTGATTAAGAACAACTACCCAAGTAAATTTATAAATCGTGAACTTTACCGAGACATCAAAACTAAAGATCAAAATTTAAATCCCCCAATAATTCATTCAAATATAGTAAAAATCCCTTATATTCCAAAATTATCGGAAAAAATTAGAAGGATTGGCAATAAATTTAATTTAAAAACAGTTTTTCAAACTAATAATACATTAAAATCTTTAATAGTAAATACAAAACCTTTTAATGAAATTCAAAACACAAAAAATTGTATTTACAAAATTCCATGTGAATGTAATAGACCTTTTCATATTAGAATTAATAAACACCAATCATACATTAAAAATAAACAATTCGAAAAATCCAAAATATGTGAACATTCATGGGATTTTGGTCATAAAATACCGAATAACCGAACCGAATAATTATAACCGCAAAGTTAAAGAAGCAGCATTGATATGCTTAAATAATAACGAATGTGTTTCTACTTGTTCGGCCGATATTTCAAAAATTTGGATGCCTATTTTACAAAAAGAGTTAATTGCAAAAAGGATACCCTCTATACTGGGATAGTCTCATAAGTTTTTATCTGGTTTTTTCTTATGGTAATATTAATAAGAAAACTTCATTTATGACGAAGTATAAATTCTCTTATAATATGCAAATGCGCTATCCTTTCAAAATTCTATCCCAGAAACGTCACAAAAATATGATTGAAACAGATTTTGACATCTTCAATCTCAAAATCTTTTTCTAAGTGTACTATGTTGATGTCATATTTAAGATTATCAAGTGTTCTGTTTCTATAGTAAATTTATTTTGTTGTCATTTTGAAAACGGCTTCCGATAAAGAAAGCGAAACGTCAAATTAAAACTTTTTTCAAGAAAATAAGTGCTTCCGAAATGACTTGTCTAAGCAACTTAATCGCGAAAATACTGATCCTGATCTTATTGGAAATTTAGAAAATGTTTAGTATATTATTAAAGTAGGTACAATTTGACCTTTATTTATTTTAAAGGTTATTTTTAAAATTTCAAATTGACAACTGTAGTTGGTTTTGGCCCGCAGTTTAAAATTAAATTATTTTAATCTTTCACCCTTTTCCCAAAAAAATAATGAATTTTAAATTATAATGTAATCTTATCAAAAATTTCAGCACACTTACTGTTATCAATGTTTACAAATATGTGCATATATATTTCAGTTTTATAACATAACCTATGATGTGATGATGTGTACACTGTAAAACTGTTACATTTTAATTAGAAACGAATCGATTTGTTTCAAATGTAGCATGTTAATCAAAATAAATTTGCTCAAAACTGAACCAGGTAAACAGACGTATTTTTTTATTTTGTCATACATTTAAAAATAACTTTATTTTATAATATGTTGCTAGTTCATTTTTAAGGTTATGTTGAATATTTTTTCACCTCGAATCTTGAATTCCTATTGATTCACGTAATCAGAAATGAAAGTATTTCAAAGTCGTCGAATGTGCATGTAATTGTTTCTAAGTTAAACAATGTTTGCTTTTGCAAATCTAAAATTTTATTACGTTTACACGGAAATACATTAAAAATGAAAACAGGACAAAAAAGATAAACATATTATTGATTTTAACCAATGCAATTTTTATGTAATGGTAATTTAAATTATCAACATACAAGGTTATTTTTGTTCATTGCTGCTTTTTATGTAAACATATATTTAATTATTTGAGAGTTAAATCATACGGATATTTTAACGAGTCAATTTATTGTAAATTAAAAATGATTCTAATAAAAGGTAGACATATTAATGAACAATCAATAATTCTTCAAAATATGTTATTTTTCAAAAATGTATGTAGTTGAAATTGTGTATATAATTTGAAATATAATGGATATTAGTTCATACATTTCATTGACCTAGTTAAGATGTAATGTGTGATCACTTTCATTTTTTACCTTTATCTTTTCTAACTTCTAATTGACTATTCCCCAGACAGCATTCAAAATTAGTTCAAATGAATCTTAAATGCGAAGTTGTCAAGCGACATTTTTAAGGACTAATTGGGTCTAAATTTTTAAACGAATGTAAATTCTAAAGGATGTTTTACAGAATGATGATGAGAAGTGATAAATTTTTATTCAACAAATTTAAAAAAATTGTCATTGTTTTATTTTCCAAATAATTACAATGTAAAAAAACTTCTTAACTATTTTGATTAATTGAGTTGACCCAGAAACTTCTGTTTATAGAATCGATAAATAAGTAATTGAAAATCGTAATTTTAAAGTTTAAATCTTATATATCTTTGAATATAATAATTATTAATTATTATGCACGTACAACCACTAAGTTGGTCGTTTCAAAGACTACGAAAATGTGTTTCAAATATGATTGTCTAAACACGCCAACACCTGAAAATACAATAAAAAAATGAATTTTAAGACATTGAATGTCTGAAGTCGTTTGTCGATCGTTATAAAAATTACAATTTAATGGTTTTTCAATTTAACATGTGGTATTTTTAGCAACTACTGTTCCTACAAAAACACCTGCTAATACCCCCTCCCCTCAGAAGAAGAGAAGCTCAAGATCAGCAAAAGCATCTGAACAAGAGAGTGTCGTCATCAGTTCTGACGAGGAAGAAGAGGAAAAACCGAAACTTGTAAGTTAACTTTTTACCAAATTGTTCACAAGACTACCTAGTTTTCAAAATTATTTTCTCGATTTTTGACAATCATTTATTATTACAGAGTGAAAATCTTCTTCAAAAACTTGGGGCATCTGTGACGATAAGTCCTGTTTCTAAAGAACCCTCAACCATTGACATACAGAGACATACGTCGTCGAAAAGCACTAGTAAGTGGTCGCGTTTAACATTTTTATACCATTTTATTTCGAATTTTTCTTTGTAGTTCCACCCAAAGTATTCGCGGAAAAGGACATCGTCAAAACTAAACTTAAGTGTAGGACTATAAGAATTGGATCTTACAGATGTGTTCCGACGGAAGAGGTGAGTAAAAAAATAAATATTTAGTATTTTTCCCAAGAGTGTTTTGTTTTCAAAATAATTCTGTAAGTTCTTTATAATCTTCCATATATTCAATAAATTACAAAAAAAACATATCAATTTAACAGATTACAAAAATTGTATCAATCCCAAAAAAAAAATCATAAGTTTTAATTTTCAAAATTAAATCACTTTTGTTTCAGATATCATATCTAAAAAACAAAGTATAGTTCTTAGAACCCAGTTTAGACAAGTTTATTAGTTTTTGAGCATCCAGTGTAGACAAAACCAGTTAAAACACTATTTTTTTATTTATTTATTCAATAAATACAATGAATGATAAGCGATAAGTGCTACTGCACTTGTTTCGCGTGAAAGGCATCATAAAACATCATCAACATTATAAATAGAATTATACCCAAAGACCAGACATCTGTATGAACCTTGACCGATCTTCTTTCCAATTAAGTATTCCCTTTTTTCCAGAACATTTACTTCAGAATTTTGAGGACTCAAAAGGGTCGCCATGTGTTAATTAAGCAGGTTTTTTCTTTACCTTTGATTTTCCAAAAATATCCATTCAAGCAAGTCGTTCCCGCATATACACCTACTTGAATTTTCGTTCCAGTCTTTTGGTATTGCTCAACATAGATTTAAATTACAAAAATTTGGGGAAAATGACATATTTTTATTAGTTTGACAGTTCCTATGAATTATACCAGCAAGCTTAGCCTTACCGGCGCACAGTGGGACGAAACGCCGCTGTCGCATTCAAATTACTCTACACCTCACGTAGTTCCACTGTTTGATGTGAATTTTTTTTTAAATGTTCGTCCCTCATTTGGGATTTTTGATTTCGGTCTTTATTTTTCTGAAATTCGACTTCAAAATTTGATATTTATAAAAAAAACTGATTTACCGCGCAAATCTTCGTTTTGATAAATACTACAAAACTGTCCGCGTGAAAGTGAGGAGAAATTTTTTTCATATTCCCAAAAACGGCCATAATGTTCCACAAATTTTCGTGGAGAAGCGATTTTTTAACTCAAACTTGGAACATTCTGGCTGTTTTTGGGAATATGAAAAAATTTTCTTTTCACTTTCACGCAGACAGTTTTGTAGTATTTATCAAAACAAAGATTTTCAGCTGAAAAAAAATTCGAAAAACATCATCTTGCACCACATTTGCGCGGAAAATCAGTTTTTTTTATAAATATCAAATTTTGGAGTCGAATTTCAGAAAAATAAAGACCGAAATCAAAAATCCCAAATGAGGGACAGATAGGGAAATCCAAGACGAACATTTAAAAGAAAATTCACCTCAAACAGTGGAACTATGTGAGGTGTAGAGTAATTTGAATGCGACAGCGGCGTTTCATCCCACTGTGCGGCGACGCGAAGTCAGAAATTCTATAGCTGGTTATTCTCATTCCTAATTTACAACAAGAAAGTTCCTCAAAATTGGAATGAATATTGACTCAATCAATGTGTAAAAATTCTAAATCTTAAGTTTTTTTTGTTGTGAAAATATTTTTATCTAACCAACTTACTTAATTATTTATGGCAATACAATATTGTTGTTTTTGAAAATGTTTCAGCATGTACGATTGTTTGCCAAATATACTTTGGTGGTGTAACGCTATTTTATTTGATAAGGGCAAATTTGGTTATATTTAAAAAAACGTGTAACCCCAAGAGAAAAAAGAGCATGTGCACAGTTTATCATATTCACTTAGGCGTTTCAATTTCTGCAGTTTGTCAGTGCAGTATTTGAATGAAGGACCGTTGGGAAACTTCTTTATGTATATGAATGAATGAACATAAAAATATAGTAAAATATGGTATTTTTTTGTACATTCAATTTGTAATATCCAGTAGCTATTCAGGAATATTTAATTTCCCTAACGATATTAGGTAACTTCACATTAGTTACAAAAATATCGGATATTTGTTGTAACAAATTTATGTTATTGTCATTACAGCCATTTTCTCTGAAACTCAATTAAATTAAACTTAATTTCTTTGATTTCATATAACTTATATGATGGATTGATCGCTCTTTAGTGAAGTCCTAATGAAAATTATTTTCTGATGCTTAATTTAATAATAAAGAAACAAGTAGTAACGGCACAATAGACTTCTAAACTAAACAAAAAATTATTTATTAAATTTGAGAAATTTAGAAGTCGTAGAAAGCTGAAGTTTAGGCGTGCACACATTCAAGTTCATATCCGTTGTCTGTTAGTCTCTATCGGTTGTGGGAGCTGAGTTATAAATGCGTATAGACAGACAGAAGCGTTCCATAAGACTTTTCTAACCTTTAGAGTTTAGAAGTCTAAAATAAACCACAAAATAATATAATATAAATTAAATTCAATAATTGCACCTCATTTGAACCGAAATCAACTACCCTTGGTGCTAAATGCCCCCACAGGCATTGCATTACATCGGTCCAGACGCGTGTCGGAAGCTTAATTTGTAAAATACGTTTATGACACCTTAGAAATTGATCTGTGATTCCTCATTTGCCTTTACACTGCGCTGTTCCTAAAGTTGTGCTGAAAAGCAGAAACCCAAGGCTAATAACTATTAGTAGTTCATAAAAGAAAAAAATTGTCCTCACAAAAAAATCTTTCCTATTATGCATCCATAAACTCATTTGTCAAGCACCCACTAATAGCAAAAGCTCGTTGTCCGGACTATTGACACACTACCAAACAGTGTTTATATAAATGTTGCTGACAGCAACACATTTGGCCCTTTTACAATATTTATTTTAGGTGATCTGCTTCTTTTAATATTTTATAATTTTTTATTACAGGTTCTGATAGAAACAACTCAAGTAGTTATGAACGTACCGCACCCCAACAAAGAAAAGGGTATTAAAACATTAACCATAGAAAGGGCAGACATTGTTAAGGTCCTGGCGAGTTTCAATAGTTCTCTGCCGGTAGTTTTCTACTATCTCGACTCTGGCTTAGCAAAAAAAATCAGAGAAGAGCTCGACATGACCTCCGACAGCGATTATTATTTTGATCCGTTATCGTTGGAAGACGAAGTGCAACGGCGCATCACTTTGTTGCCGGACGACATAACGGAAGATAATAAAAATTTGTTTCAATTAATTTATGGTTACCCCATGAATATACTGGAAGAGCTGAATATAAAAGAAGCGAATGATATTTTAATTAAGACGTGTCCTAAAGAGTTGGCGAGAAATACGCTGGGTTTTGGGTAAGTTTATGCTTTAATTTTTTTTAAATATTATGACAGCATCAACCTGAATTACACATTTTTTTCTGATATTACTTCACATTTTTTGAATTATCGTTATTTCCTGTAAAAAATTTGTTTTTAGTTTTTGTAAACCTATTTCTTCTTCTTTTTTTAATTATCTTTATTATTTTTGTGAAGAGTTGAACTCGCTACAAATTAGTTTATGCAATATTCTGTCAGATCAAAATTAAGAACAATTATTAGTCAATATTTAAAATGTATTGAAGTAAATTAAGTTAAATGTTATGAAAAAATGAGTTAGGGATTTAATTTATTCGATTCGACATCCTAAGATCGGTTTCTTCCTTTCGGCTTCGTCAGTTAGGCTTTCGAATCCAGTAAAACAAATTCCAAACACGCTATATCCGCTATAAGATAAAACTCGCAAATTTGCTTCCATCTATCAGTAAAACTGATAAATGATGCTTAGAAGTGAGTTTTAATATTTTTACATTGGGGTTACAAAGATTTTTGTCCGATTCTGCTCAAGATGTCACTCTTTTCTTCATATCCCTCTCGTTTGCTTACTCTGCATTTTTCCCTTAAAGGGATACGAAGAAAAGAATGACATCTTGACGAGAATCTTTGTAACCCCAATGTAAAGTTGTTAAAACTCACTTCTAAGATTCATTTATCGGTTTGACTGATAGATGGTAGCACATTTGCGAATAAAATTATAGTTATGTAATAAAATAAAAAGTTTCTTCAGCAGGGTAAATACTTTTATCTGATTTAAGTAATGGCATGATAAATTTATAGCTTTTAAAACAACTTTATTTATATTTCCAACCATATATTTTTTTATAAATTTACGGTCTACGAAGTGATAAAAAATATTAAATTAATGAATTAATCCAATTTATTTAAATATCTTAAACTGCTGAAGCCTTTCCTGGAACAAAAAAGTTTGTTTTTGACATATCTTGCTTGGAAACAGACAGTTGTTAATTTCTTAAATACAAGTAATTAATACATTTATAAAAATAAAATTGCCTTTAACAGAGATACGAGTAATTGAAATTCTTACTGTGATTGGAACCAGAAATAAGGAAGAAAAACCAGAAATTCAGTCTTGGTTCGCGTATTTATTGTTAAGCATCATACAAATTTCTGTCTGAGTTCTTCTCTCTCGATATGCAAGTATAAAAACAATTTCAATTGTTTGTGGTCGCTGTTAAAGGCATTTTTATTTCAAATTGTATTAATTATTTGTATTTACGAAATAAAAAACTGTTTCCAAGCAAGAAATGTCAAAAGACCTGATGGATAGGCTTCAGTAATTTAATCTCTATTATGCAGACCGTAAATATTTAAAAATATACATATAAAGAGAAATAAAAGCCCTTTCAAAAGAGTTGTAACATTGCTATTAGAAACAAATTGGGGTAATTGTACTACTTTGATAGGTATGATTTCAGAAAATTTGACAATTATGTCAAAATATACTTATATTTTTTATGAAATCTCTTATTTATTATGCAGTGCAAAAATCATTCAAAATTGGTTGTGCTTCTTTCGAGCTTTTCTAGATCCATGTTTTGGTGTAGATTACAGTCTCCAAACGCTTCTGTCCTCTATTTCATTCTTTGTTTTATTTTTTATACGTCTTTTTATAATTTCTTTTATTTTGTGCGTTAAGAAAATGTTTACCGATATAGTTTTTAATACCCTCCTCCGCGCTTTTCTTTTTGTGTTTTGGTCAGTGTCATCACTTTCGCCCCATGCATCACTGTCCATTTGCAAGAAATGTCTTGTTTGTTCCCATATTTTCTCTTCCATTTTCCATCCTCTCCTTCCCTTGTTTAACAACCAAATTCCTAATTATTTGATTAGTTAAATAATTACCTTGTTTTTTTTTCAGATCATTTACAGAAATCAAGCAACTGCTAACTTATCCCCCAGAGGCCCAGTACAGAATAACCATCAACACAGAAGATTACATATGCCTGGGACAGGATCAGTTCTTGAACGATGTGATAATAGACTTTTACCTTACTTATTTGACTGAAAATCTTCCCGTTCAACAACGGAGTAAAATCCACGTCTTCTCTACTTTCTTTTACCGAAGACTGACAACAAAACCACTTAAAGCATCTAGGTATGTCTTTGAAATATTGAAGACAATAAAAAAGTTAATAGAAAATAGTGTTTTTTAATTAAAATCTAAATTTATCAAAAATTAGTATAAAAACAAACATATGGCAACATTGCACATACTACCTAATATCCCAATAAAATATTAAACTATTAAAATATTTTTTAGATAATACTAAGAAGTTTGAAAAATTGCTAACGTTTCAATGTAATTTTGAAAATTTACTTATTTTAAATTGCTTTATTTGTAAACTTTTGCATTTTAAAGAATTATAAATAATAGATTTTTGTTACACTTGGCAACGCTGCATTTAATTAAACAAATGAAAAATCATGTTAAAATACATTTTTTATCAAGTTTGGCAACATGGCAAAATTTATCTAGTGAATATTTGAAACTGGAAAATATGTTTACCTTTATCAATCCTGTCAGATTTTTAATTGTTTTTTTGCTTTTAAATATTTATTATAAATTATCATTTAAATTTGCCACTTAAATCGCAAAAAACCCGGAAATTAGAAAAAATCAATAAATGACAATATTTTTTCACTTTTCAGAAGATATGACTGGTAAAGTCGGCAACGTCGCATACATAAACATAAATGCGAAATTCTGTAGGAACTTGTGCTTACCAAATGCTTGGCAACGTATAAAATACTTTTTTTATCAAGTATGGCAACATGGCAAAATTTATCTAGGGAATCTTTGAAAATGTGGGAATAGGTTTACCTTTATCAACCTGTCAGATTTTTAATTAGTTTTTTTTTGCTTTTAAATATTTATGATAAATTATCATTTAAATTTGCCACTTAAATCGGAAAAACCCTGAAATTAGAAATAAATCAATAAATGACAATATTTTTTCACTTTTCAGAAGATATAAGACTGGTGAAATCGGCAACGTCGCATACGTAAACATAAATGCAAAATTCTGTAGGAACTTGTGCTTACCAAATGCTTGGCAACGTAGAAAATACTTTTTTTATCAAATTTGGCAACATGCATTGGCAAAATTTATCTAGGGAATCTTTGAAAATGTGGGAATAGGTTTACCTTTATCAACCTGTCAGATTTTTAATTAGTTTTTTTTGCTTTTAAATATTGATGATAAATTATCATTTAAATTTGCCACTAAATCGGAAAAACCCTGAAATTAGAAAAAATCAATAAATGACAATATTTTGTCCCTTTTCAGAAGATATAAGACTGGTAAAAACGGCAACGTCGCGTACATAAATATAAATGCAAAATTCTGTGGGAATTTGTACTTACTAAGTGCTTTTGGCAACGTATAAAATACATTTTTTATCAAGTTTGGCAACATGGCAAAATTTATCTAGTGAATATTTGAAATTGTGGGAAATACGTTTACCTTTATCAACCAGTCAGATTTTTAATTGTTTTTTTTTTGCTTTTAAATATTTATGATAAATTATTTAAATTTGCCACTTAAATCGGAAAACTCTGAAATTAAAAAAAAATCGATAATTGACAATATTTTTCACTTTTCAGAAAATATAAGACTGTTAAAAAAACGGCAACGTCGCATACATAAACATAAATGCAAAATTCTGTAGGATCTTTTACTTACCAAATGCTTGGCAACGAATAAAATACTTTTTTATCAAGTTTGGCAACATGGCAAAATTTATCTAGTGAATATTTGAAATTGTGGGAAATACGTTTACCTTTATCAACCAGTCAGATTTTTAATTGTTTTTTTTTGCTTTTAAATATTTATGATAAATTATCATTTAAATTTGCCACTTAAATCGGAAAACCCTGAAATTAAAAAAAAATCGATAATTGACAATATTTTTCACTTTTCAGAAAATATAAGACTTAAAAAAACGGCAAAGTCGCATACATAAACATAAATGCAAAATTCTGTAGGATCTTTTACTTACCAAATGCTTGGCAACGAATAAAATACTTTTTTATCAAGTTTGGCAACATGGCAAAATTTATCTAGTGAATATTTGAAATAGTGGGAAATAGTTTACCTTTATCAACCTGTCAGATTTTTAATTATTTTTTTGCTTTTAAATATTTATGATAAATTATTATTTAAATTTGCCTCTTAAGTCGGAAAAACCCTGAAATTTGAAAAAAAAATCAATAAATGACAATATTTTTTCCCTTTTCAGAAGATATAAGAATGGTAAAAACGGCAACGTCGCATACATAAACTTAAATGCAAAATTCTGTAGAAACTTATACTTGCCAAATGCTTGGCAACGTCGCAGAAACGGTTTATCTAATGGGATTTGCGAGCATTTGATGTGGTGGAAAGTAGGCGCGATGTACGGTTGACCTCGATGTTTCGAGAGATATCCGTACCTATCCGAAATTTACAAATACGTGGCAACGCGCGTAACCGGTTAAATAGTTGGGAGCGTGCGCAAGGTATATAAAATTTGAATTGCAGTAGAACATGTAATGTTCTGTAAAGCTGGCAGCGGCGGAGTGTTGATTTATCTTATGGGAAATTATCTTTATTTATGCGATGGAATATAGTTAAAATGTATCGTAGGCGCGGGAAAATTTTTAAAAAGATTGCGTTTTGTTTTTTATTTCATTTTTTAATTTTGTTTTTTATTCAATTTGAAATTAAATATGTGATGAATTCATTTTTTATTTTCAGCAAAAAAATAATGTGAATAATGTGTGTCAATATTTTTCACTTTGAGTATACAGGGTGATTCATATATTGCGCTAAATAAATTAATGAAAAGTTTAGTTGAGATAAACTCTAATAAGAAAGAAAATAATGCAGTATGGAACTGGTAGTTTACAGGGTAAACTTTAATCCCATTTAAAAAAATGCTCATATACAGGGTCATTTCTATATCTTTCAATAAATTATAGAATGTTTTTATTTCATATAAACTTTGATATACAGTGTGCAACTATTTATTAAATTGTGATATACAGGGTTATTCATAAAGATCGCAAAATGAGTTATTTAGGTAATGGGACCATTTTTCCTTTTTATAATCTTTAATAACAAATAAAAACAATCATTTTAAAAATATTTATAACTTGTATTATACAGGGTCATTCATATATTTCGAAGAGTAAATGAACAATTAGGTAATGAAAACATTTTTATATTAGATACATTTTAATATTTTTGGATATGAGTTATTCACAAAAATGAGACATTTGAACTGAATTTTGGAATTTAAAAAATAAATAAAATAAATTCTTGTGTGTATAAAAAGTAGAAAGTCACAACCAAACAAATAAACACTATTTTTCTTAACAATTTTAGAAATCTTTTGCAAACAAAATATTAAGATTATGCACTATATTTAAAATAAAACCTTAACAGTGGTGGTCCATTACTTTTTGCGGAGGAAACTAACAAACAAAAAATTGTTCTAAAAATAATGGAAATTCTTTTTCGCTTATTTATTTCGTAGGGTTCTTTAACATCTTCCTTTCCGCGACGTTATCATTTGATTTTAATTTATTGAGTGATAATTTTTTTTTTTTATTTTTAGAAAATCTCAGCCGAGCGAATTGGATCCAACTTTAACTCCGGCCCAAAAACGTCACGCCAGAGTTAAGAAATGGACCAAAAATGTGAATCTTTTCGAAAAAGATTTTGTTATAGTCCCAATAAATGAAAATGCCCATTGGTTTCTAGCTATTATATGTTTTCCCGGAATGGAAGGAACACACACTTGGGATGGCAAACCCATTAAAATAGAAGTCAAATCAAGGAAAAAAAGTAAGAATAAAATTGTTATACGAGTAGAGATAATTTTTCAATTTCCTAGAATTTTTTAAAAGGTTCAGAGATCGTCAAATTCTGGAAATTTTATCTTCTGTAAGGCGAGTGTAGAGTTGATCCTTCATCATTTTTCTTACATTGTGCCCATTTAGTCATATCGTTCTTCATTTCCTTTATGTCGTTTCATATAGTCTTTTTTATGACCTCCTTCTCGTATCCCATCATTCCACGTTTTCTTAGGTATTCCACTCTTATTTTTTGCTTGTATGGTATGTCTGTTCAAACCATCTTAACCATCCGTTATTATATAATAAGCTTTATTATCATGTACTGTCTCATTTCATCTCAGTCCATCGTGTCGGTTATGGTGTTGTGAGGTTTTTCTGGGTTTTCCCTCAACTGCAAAGCAAATGCGCCATCAATCGGAAAATAATAATAATAGCTGTCCCTCCTTCTCACGAGCTCTGCTTTTGGGGTTCACTCGTAAGGAGCTGAATTGAAGGACATAATAATAATTATTATTATACTCATCTTTTTGTTTTCCCTATATTCCTTAAATATCTCAGTTCACTGCAGTTCTTGTTTTGTATCTCTGTAGTAGTCACTACTACATAATATTGTTGGTTTAAATATCTTCTTTAGTACTTCCGTTATTATGTTTTTCCTTATGATTGTCATTTTTATTGTTTTAAATATTTTACCTGCTTCTTTCAATCTTTCATTTTTTTCTTGTCTAACCTACCATCCTTGCCAATAATGAAAAAAAAGAACTTATTTGGGTACGCTGTCGTGATGAGGTAGAACGAAAAATGTAAGTCTTTTATCTCGTTCAAGCTTTCGAGACTTTATTGGCTCTTCATCAGGAGCTCTGCAAAGGTTTAAATTGAACAAAATTTTGATAAAAATTGAAAAATAGTGAAACTTACGACAGCGAGGTTAGGCTAATAATGCTTGTCGCAAGAGGTTAGTTATAACACATTACATCTATAATGTAGAAGGTAACACAATATAAAATTTGATAAAACAGTACTTTTAAAAACATTTAAAATTATGAAAACACTTCTTACAAAATTTATTAGGAACAGGTGTGATTGAAATGGCGCGAAAATTATGACAGTTGGCATTGACAGTAAAATGTTGCCAACTGTTAATATCCGTTTACAGAATTTTGGTTAAGGTGTGTCTTCATTATGAAAAATATTTTGAAAATGTTTACTATTTTTCAAAATTATTGTCATAAATGAAGACCGTGGTGTCATACAAAAATTCAATTAAATCTAAAAACGATTATTGCCATAATGACCAGATTAGCAAACATCAGTTCTGCCCACTGACCTCTAATCTAACTGAGCACATCCATATAAGAAAATAGAGGCAACTAGTATTTGGAGCAGGGCACATGCGCATTGATGATATGTCAAGCATAGGCGTCTCCTAAGGGTTAAGGGACATTTTTTATCTCATTGAAAATGATCTCGAAAATTGTTTGGGCATTTTTTCAAACGTGCATACTGTATTTGGAGTCTTGAAGTCCCAAAAAATATACTCGTTTTGAATAATTTATATGCCAACTTTGATGAATTTCATGGAAATATACTTGGAAACTGAAAACATTTAACAAAGTAAAAAGACGCCACCACTGGTAAAAATTGCTCCCTGACGTAATGACATTGACATTATGGAGCAATACACATGCGCACTTTAAATGTGAGACGTTCAATTTGCCTCACTTTTAGCCACTGACCTCTAATCTAACTGGATGATCTTTTTTTTTTTTTAGTTTATTATTTATTTTCATTTGGTATGTATTACATTTTCTAGGACATTTCATTTTCCTAATTCCCTGCCGTCGGAAATTGATTTCTATTAATATTTAAAATAGATATGAGCTATCAAAGTTTTCTAATCTACTAAAAAGTTTTGTCAAAAAAATTTATGACCCAATTTCGTCATCAGGAATCGTTCATTTGGCGTCCCTGTAACAAAATGTAAAATGCTTAAATTTATGCCACTATGCTAATTTTACCATTTAAGCTATTTTGTATGTATTTTTATACATTTTTTCACTTTCAGAAAAATCTCCGGCTATCGTTTCTGCACCCAAACACCCAGTAACAGTAAAACAAGAAAAAATAAATAAATCAATACCATGTGATGATCTTGAACTAAGTGATAAGGATGAAGCGGAGGCTGATGACAGTGAGATGGAATCTGATGATTCGGAGGAAGTGCCTGTTAATCCGGCAGATCCTTCAACACCCACAACTAAAGTTAGTTCTAGCGCTGAAGTTAGTGGTAGTACTGTACCAGTACCTCCTTCACCTACGCCTAGAGGACCCAAGGAACCTAGGCCTCCTATTAAACAGTAAGTATTAAACAGTGAGTTTGTCTGGTATGGATGAGAATCGACAAAATCCAGTAAATAGAAGATACTGAATGCGCGTGTGCCAACAATTATAATAATTATAATATATTTTTTTTATTCTGTTTATTTTTGTCAAACAACCTGTTTTTGGTTTCCATCATTTTCCCTTTTTGCTGTCATTCATGTCAATTTTGTTTTTCGTTCTCACCATTTTCATTCTTCTTTCTTTCAGTTCTTATATGACCAACATATTGACAACGATTTTGTTTTTGCAGGCCTTGTATATTAATTTTCGATTCCCTGTCAGGAGCGAACCGATGTCGCGTTGTAGCCACTCTGAGAGATTATTTAACTTGCGAATTTAAAGCGAAAATGGGCAAAGAGAAAGTTTACAATAAAGAAGTAATAAAAGGGGCGAATCCAAAAGTACCACAACAAAATAACTTTACCGATTGCGGATTGTATTTACTTCAATATGTGGAACAATTTTTAAAGGTAAGAACTTTTATTTTTTCAATTTGTTTTTAAATTAATTCTTTTTTGTATGTACTCAATAACCTTGTTATACCCGAAGGTGTTGAGGTAAAAAGTGTATTCGAAATTTGTCCAGGATTTTTTGTTTCTTGCTAATCCCTTAATAGACCTGGGCCAAACCGATGTTAAATACCCGAATTCATAAAAAATTCTTAGCAGTATGTGTAAATTATGAGTAAATAGAAAAAATAAATTGCACAAATTAAAAGTTCCGGAAGGGGGGGTGGGGGTAGCTAAATAAACAACTTGAGGGTTGGATATTGGTTTTTTACTAAAAATTGTCTAGATTAACTGAAAAATCGATTATGAAAAGTCCTTTTTTGGTTTTCTGCATTTTTAACGATATTTTTCAATACGAACAATATTTTTTTTTCATACCGTCTTAAAGGCGAGGTTTCAAAGAAGAAAATGAGCACCGATAAAGTTAAAAAATTGAAAATTTGTTAGTGAACTTTTTCGATTGAAAATTGGGCTTTTTATTTAAATTCGTGTAAAATCGAAAAATAAATACTTTGCTTTGAAAAAGTTACACCTTATTTAAAACACAAAGAAAAACGTTTTCACAGTTTCATAAGAAAAAAATATATTTTTGCGGGAGATAAAAATTAAAAACCAAAAAATAGTTTTTATCGTTTTTCTCGATAATTGTGCGGTTATGTTGAAAACCAATCAAAACAAAAGTTTTACATTTTTTAATTATCTACAACTTTTACATTAAACTTTTTTTCGATAGGATCCATATTTCAGCCACAAATCGTAAAGAACCAATATCCGACCCTCAAGTTGTGTATTTAGCTACACCCACCCCCCTTCCGAAACTTTTAATTTGTCTAATTTATTTTTTTTAATTTACTTATAATTTATCTCAAATTTTCCGACCATCCACATACTGCTAAGAACTTTTTTTGTTTCAAAAATCATTGGCCCTGGTCTATAAATACTTAACTTACGATACTTTGTTAGAGACCACCTTTTCTCTTTGTTACAATTTTGAAGTTTTTCTTGTAAAGTAATTTTTGTTTTTTTGCATCATATGAAATTATTATTTAATGAGCAATACAGTTTTATTGCGTTTCCCAACCTGATGTTGATTTTATTTATTTAAAAAGTTTGAAATAATAGTTGAAAAGCTTGTTTATAAGTGTTTTCAGCGGGTTACGGACAATTGTTCGAATTGATTATTGATTGAACACTAATTGTTCGAAAACTGATTGTTTCAAAAGTCATTTTTAGTATTTTAGAGCTTGTCAGCGCAATCCAGGAGTCACAGCTTTTAGGTCAGCTCTTTCGTCTCCCATATTTTTAATACTAGTCAATTATAAAAAGAAAAAAAATTCTTCGAAATACACATAATTCCTAACTCGTTTGATAACTTTAGTGACGTTGAAATTATATGACATTTTTAATAAATCTCCGACTTCGTTTAAAAATATTCTAAAGTCTGAATTGTATATTGTCAGTTGCCATTTTTACCATTTACTAAGCATATTCCAATTACCAAAATAATATAAAATTATTACACTGTAAAATAATCTAAAAATGATAAATAGTATATTACATAACAAATGTGGAAAGTGACCAATTACGTGCGGAAACGTGACGAGTGCAAGAAGTGCACTTTCCAACAAGTTATGTACACTATTTTTCCTACGACCCCAACATTTTTAATATTCTAATTTTATTTTTTTTATAAAATATTAATCATTGGGTATATTAGTTTTAGGATTTAAAGTAAAATTTTAAAAATAATCTTTTATTGTGCTTTTAAGAAAATTCTAATATATTTATTAACTTAATTTAAATATCTTCAGAAAAAGAAGCTTTAAGTTAAGGCCTTTTATATTTCTTCACTCCATGAATTAGTTGTATGAATAGGTGTACCTACCTTTCTTTTGATTTTTGGGGCAGCAGCTTTAAGCAGGTAATTTTAGCCGCCGCCGATATTTCAGGTGGAGTAAATTCCATCAAAAATTCATCACTTTCCATTTTCACTACTAATTATTAATAACGACTGACAGCACTTTGGCAGACGCTGTGCGAGAAAGTAAAATATATCACACGACTGTGTGATATTGCTTCTTTTTCTTAATTTTAACGGGATTCGTATAGTATTTGTCACTTTCAAAGTGTCAAAACAATTCGGAAATTGCCATTTTCATAAATACGAAAAATAATTTTAACAAAATAACTGTTTTGTAGTGTCCAATAAAGGATTTTCATATTCCCGTGAAAGAAATCCAGAATTGGTTCGAAGAGATAGTAGTTACCAAGAAAAGAGAAGATATAGCGAATTTAATTAAAAGCCTTATGAAGGAATATGGAAAGGATACGAGGTATCTTCCTGATATAGCATTTCCTACTCATAATGGTAAGTTTAGTTGATTAAAAATTTTAATAATCTGTTTCTTCGGTTAGAGGTCAGGTCACAAATATTTTTCCTTTTATTCTATACAATGCAGGCATACTTTTTTTATGCTTTTTAGAGTGCTTTTCAAAAAAATATTTTTCATTTCCCAGATAAAAATTTAGAAAAATCTTACATGTTTCTTGTAGATTAAAGTCAAAATTACCGAAAAAAAAAACCATTAAAATATCTATGGCTAAGATAAGAAAATGAACATTTGGGCCGAAGTTTGACGAATCCTTGGGTTTTCCCCATCCCTGTTTATCTTTAAGTTTTTTCTTTAAATATTGTTTTGAGTTTTTAACATGTGTCTTCATATAAAATTGGCGATTAAATATTCACAAAATGTTATTAACACGAATAAATTATCTTTCATTTGTAGTCTTGGGATGTCGAATCCAATAAAAGTTTCAGACTCTTTTATTGCTTATTTTTGCAAAACAATGATTGAGAATCTTCAAAAGTTTTATTTGGGGATAAATAGCGATTTTAATTTAAAATTACGTATATTATGTAATAATAATGTTTGATACAAAAGACGCCAAAAAGCAGAAACCGGTTTTGGGGTGCCTAGCCAATTAAATTAAATTCCAAACTCGATATTTTCTAACCTCTGATTTGTCTTAATTAAAACACTGAACTTGAGATATCCGATTGTTTATCACTTTTCACACCCATACTCCCCTCGCATCAAAAAGTTAGGAAAAAAAAAACTTGCGCAACTGATAAATTATCCTTTTTTTAATGAATTAATGTTAAATACAATTTTTCATGAAAATAAACCCCTCCGAGTTATAGGGCGTAGAAAATTACGGCATTGGAATGACCTTTTTTGAATATTTGACCCAAAAAAATGACATTGATGGTTATAAATGCAATTGTATGCAATTTCAAACGGCCATATCTCGTTACAGACAAAAGATAAAAAACCAAAAAAAAAGGAAATTATTCGGAAGAACATTTGCTTGTCTCTTTAAATTTTTTTTCAAAAATCAATAATTTTCACGCTATTGACCAAAAATTGAAAATGTCTTATAAAAAACAAAAATTTAGCTCAACTTTAACAGACCAAAACTTAATAATTATCCCATAGGGCTAAAAATTACTGGACAATTGTAGAAATGTATGTTACGACTTTCTGCAAAAGATTTTTTTTTTCAAATACCACAGTCTATATTAGATGCCGCTAAAACAATGGCCTAAAAAATGTATATATGTTAAACGTTTCTGGATGGTCTTAAAATGTTCCCAATGTTCTCTCATTATGATGTTATATACATTTTTTTGTGGAAGTCATATTTTTTAAGATATTTATGCTAGAAGGATCCAGTTTCTTTAAACACCCATTTTTTAATTGCCATATCTTCCTTCGTATTAATCGTAGAAAATAAAAAAAAATCATTTTAATTGTTAGCTCAAGGCCATAAAATTAGTTCATATCAGTTTTTACGTAATACTAACAGATTTTCGGTTATATTTACGATTCTACGATTTTTGTGGTGAAAATCGTAATTTTCAACGCCCTATAACTCGGGAAGGGTTTATTTTCATGAAAAATTGTATTTAACATTAATTCATTAAAAAAGGATAATTTATAGATTGCGCGAGTTTTTTTTCTTTTTTTCCCTCACATTGCCTTCTTCTATGGTATAGTGGAGGGCGGAGAAGTAAAAGCGGTAAAAAATAACATATAGACTTTTAAGTATGTACTGTCAAAAACACATTCCAATGATAATTCGATCACTGCCAACTTCGTTTGAGGTATAAATCTAACGGCACTCCACTATTTAAAATTTTATATATCCGAATTTTTCTCTTTATTTAATTTTGAATATACGAATGAATTTCAAAGTTTAAAAATGATCATTTTTTGTTTAGGCAAAATTGTGGAACGAGAAATGGAAGATGAAGAAGAAGAGGAAGACGAAGAAATGATGGAAGAGGAGGAGGAAGAGGAAGACGAAGAAACTTTTAGTACCCCTGATAACATGAACGACTCGATCATGTCTCTAAACACCACCAAAGACTCTAACTCGGAAAACGTATCTAGTAATGATGAGATGAAAACCGAAGATGCCGGGTCGCCATTAAAACCGTCAAGTGAAGGCATTTCTAGTGATTTTGTGACACAATCCGTGCATAATCCTAAGCCAGACTTAAGTGAGTTCCCGCGACAAACGAATAAAGACACGTTGTCGATTTTAAAAGCAAAACGGATTATTAGACATAAAAATGCCGAAGGAGGACCAACAGTGAAAAAACTAAAAAGTGATCAGGAATAGTGATTTTTTTTAATACATCAATTGGAACACGAGACTTGTTTTTATTGTATTATTGTTAATTAGTAATTTTTAATATTACATGTTGTACATTTTACAAAAAAGGAAAACAAATACTACTGCATAAATTTGCAATAGAAATGTTTATTTTTGAAACTTTAAGCAAGTAAGATTATGTTTCAATTTGTTCTATTTATTTTTAAAACAATTCGTTATTAAATGATTCTCGTATAAAGAAAAAATTTTGTTTTCAAAAGTACTTTATTGACAATCCTTTTAAGTTCACGTTTATTTATTATGTTTCCTGGTGTTTTAAAAAAATTTTTTTTACTGTATATTTGGTTTCATTTAAATAACCTGAAAAAAGTATTTTTTATGGGTCCTTTGTTAAGTATATTTTATCTTTGTTTAACATTTTCATGTAATTCTAAACAATTTCTCAAGTACATTTATCAAATCACTTCTGAAATGTTTCAGCAATATTTCTACTGGCCTTTAAAAAGATATGTTCTAAATTATTATTATTATTTATTATTATTTATATGAATAAGGGCAGAGGACAGATGTCCTATATTGCCCCTTAATAATATAAAAAGAATGACAAATACCTATGGTAAAAACAATTATAAAAACTAAATTGTGAAAAGAATACTTGTAACTACTTAAAAACTAGCTTCTACTAAAAAGACAAATGTCAATCATATTTTTGAACTGGTTTACAGTCACTGAATCGATTGTAGTTGGAGGGAGACTGTTCCGTACATCAAAAATTCTGTTGTTAAGGAAGTGCTGTCTGGTGCGGGTATGGAAAGTTTCTTTCTTTAGCTTCAGAGGATGGCCACGCAGCCGAGTATCGGAATTGAGAGTAAGCATTGACTGTAGGACTGTAGGTTGAATTTTATGATCCTGAACGATATAATCAGGTCTCCTCGCAGGCGACGATCTTAAAATGTGGTGAGATTTGCCATCACCATACCGTTGAATTTTTTCAAGCATATCTTGCTCGCGAACTAAATCTGGATACCATACCGGACCGGCATATTCCAATATAGGTCGAATAAAAGTTTTAAATAGTTTACAATACGTGTCAAATGACGATTTCGAGAACACTTTTTGTATAAGGAATAACTTCGTATTTACCCGTTTACATACCGCAGCGATATGTTCACTCCACGTCAAGGTCGAATTCACAATTACACCTAAGTCATTGTGAGAAGAAACAGTTTTTAATATTTAAAGGGATGAGCCAGTCTGTACACCACTGCTGAATTTTGTTGAGGTTCTGATAGTTGGTAAGCGGGTTTCCATATATTTTCGAGTCGTCAGCGTAAGATGATAATAAATTTGAAATGTAATACTGGAGATCACTAGCGTAAGCAATAAACAAGAGAGGTCCTAAAATAGAACCTTGTGGTACAGCGCTTGATACAGGTCTTTCCAGAGAAAAATCTTGTCCAACTCTAACTTTGAAAGATCTATCAGACATAAAATCTGAAATCCATTTATTGAGATTACCTCGGATACCGAGGTGTTCTAATTTATAAAGAAGCCTTCTCCTAGGAACTCTATCGAAGGCTTTGGAAAAATCTAAATAAATAACATCAGTTGGAATTTTATTATCTAAAGCCTTCGACCAGTCATTAATACAGTGAAGCAAATTTGTTAAGGTAGAACGACCTTTTACAAACCCATGTTGATGGTTGGGGATAATGTTTTCATGGAGCAAAAATTTTGTCATGGATTCAGAGATAATGGACTCCATTACCTTACAAACGATAGGCAAAAGGCTAATGGGACGATAATTATTGGCAGTAAGTTTATTGCCTTTTTTGAAAATAGGGGTTACAGAAGCACGCTTCCAGGCTGCTGGAATGCAGCACTGAGTGAAAGAAGCGCTCATTATTAGGGATAATGGATACGCTAATGATTTTGCACATTTTTTTAAGAAGAAAGATGTTAGACCATCAAGCCCAGGAGAGGAATTGTTTTTGAGATTTAGAAGGTGATTTTCAATTTGTTTTGGAGATAAGGAAATATCGCTGAGCAAGGCTTGGACACGAGGTCCATTTAAAAGAGGTAGGTTGTCCAGAGGTTCCAAAGAAAAGACTTTTGAGAAATGCAATGACAATGTTTCGGACGTTTCGTAATTAGAAGAACATATATTACCATCTTCTTGTTTTAGAAATGGAATTGAAACTTTGGAAGAGAGTGATGAGCGGATATATTTAAAAAATCTCTTACTGTCTCCACAATTGGCGATTGACTGTTCGTAGTTCTGTCTGGCACTATTCAATTGTTGTTTAATGCTATTAGAGAACTGCCTATGAGCTACAAAATCTTCAACGCTTTCAGAACGTTTGTATTTCCACCACATATTTCTCTTATGTTTTATCATCTGTAAGATTTGCATACTGATCCAGGGTTTCAGTTTATTGCGATAAATTTTTTGTCTAGAAGTATTTTCTGAAATACATTGAGTTGTAGTCTGATGAAAAGTATCCCACATAGACGAACAGTCATTAATTCCATCAAATGCATTAGTCTAGTCCTTAATTGAAAGAAGGTTGTCCACTTTTGCGAAATTAGTTACATCTCGATACTCATAGTTTTCTTTATTGCGTGTGAAGAACAAATTAAACTGAATATGCGCAGTTAACACAGCATGGTCGCATTTTCCGATAGGAGAGCTAACTTTAAGAGATGACACTAGCTGGTCATCATTTGTAAGAATAAGATCAAGTGTAGAGGGCTCGTTATCGATTCGGAAACGTGTTGGCTCGTTTATTAGCTGGGTAAGATTAGAGTTTTGGACAAGGTTTATGAAGAGATTGTGTAGATTATTACCATCAGGAATATAAGTTATCGGCCACGTGATTTGTGGAAAGTTGAAATCTCCACAAATAACTAGGTTTTTAAATAGGGACAATTCTTCTAGTATTTCCAAAAGTCAAAGTCAGCATCAGTAGGGCGATAAATGCAGGCAAGGTTTTGTAAAAAAAGTCCCAATGGTTCAGATCCGGTAAACTTACTGGCCACCTATATACTTCTTCTTTTTTCGGAGAGCAAATCAGGAGCCCACATACTCCACTTTGTTTTCATTGCCCCTACTTAGTCCGGTTATGTTGCTGTGTCTTTGGCCACTGCACCAAAGCTGTGCAAGTGAGAACTGCTTTAACCAACATAATATACAGTTCCCCAAATACGAAGCAAATCGGACAATATTTAGGGTGCATCAAGTTCAAAACTTATTTTTAGACTTTTTTCCTGAATTTTTTTCAAATGTCATAATACCATACTAAACTAAAGGCGTATTTGAAGCCATTTTTCAAAGCCCGAAAGCCTGTGATTTGAGGTCTAAAAGATTTTCGTAAATAACTTTGTAATCTCAGGTCGGCAATCAGTTTTATACAGTTTTAACATTGCGTGACATCAATTAACTTTGTTTAACTTTACGAAATTACAATTGCCCAACAATGACAATAAAATAATTTATATTTCAAGGAAATACTTGATGAGACGTATTTTACTACTAAACATAACAAGCATCGTACTGCTTCCTCCCACTTGCGATATATTTTATAAATATCAGAGGCTTGCAACACATCTGGACCAAAAACAACTACTCATGGGACTATTTGCCCCCACAGGTATTGAATTGCATCGGTCCAGATGTGGTGCAAGCCTCCGATATATGGGTGATTGTCATGAAATGGGGGTTTTTGAGATTTGCTGGTGAACAAACAAAAAAGTGCTGAAAAAAATTTTCTCATGTGTTTTCAACATTATTTTGAACTACTTTCTGTATACATAAATACACACGAGGAATAGACAGTGAGAAGTTTATATAGAAAAGCCGAAATTATATGGCTTCGGAGGCGGCACAAAATCAATGTGTTTCATAATGTAAGCGGAGTCCCGCGTTGTTTATTAATCCAATAACATTTATACTGGTTTTTTATGATGAACATAATATTCTAAATCTTAATAGGCGAGAATTTATATATTTTGATGGGAGGAAAATAAAAAAAAAGGTAATTATTTTAATCTACAAAATGAAAACCCTGGAGGTTTATCTGAGCCATTGGGGTGACGCAGGGTAGGTTATCATCTGATTCCCTGATGATCAGTTTCGGAACACTGCTGCTATCGTTTGAGACCCTAGGCGCGCGGCAATAATGCACTGTTTTTCCGTAAACGTAGTGCCGTGACGTAAAAGCGGAAAATGGACAGGTTACGGAGGCGACAAAAACCCCCATTTCATGACAATCACCCATATATATAATATGTCGCAAGTGGTAGGAAGCAGTACGATGCTTATTATTTTTAGTAAATACTTATTTGTCGTCATTGTTGGGCAATTGTAACTTTGTGTATTATTTTAAACAAAGTTAATTAATATCACGCAATGTGAAAAATGTATAAAACTGATTGCCTAACTGAAAGTACAAAGTTATTCGCGAAAAACGAATAAACATTAAGGAATGAATCTGGCTAGTGAAACGCAAAAAATATTTTGTTATCAAAAGTGAGGATTCGTCCCCGTCCTCAAATACGCCTTTAGTTTATGGTATTATGACATCTGAAAAAAATTGAGGAAAAACGTCTAAAAATAGGTTTTGAACAAAAATATCGATTTTTTGGCGCAGCGTGTGTATCCTATCGGGTTTTAATCAACAATTTTTTTTCCGAAAGTTCATCTGGCCACCACTAGTGCAATCATAGCGGATTACCTTTTTATCTTCCAATTCACCCAGGTCCCGTTTCGGCGGTGGTTTAGTTCCTCTGTTTTCCACATATCCGATGTTCGAGCTACAATGTTTGAGTCATCAAAATAAACTTTTGTTTTTTCCCTGTGGTCGTGCACTCTCCTAATCCATTCGTATAAATGTTGATTGAATGCTTTTAGTATATTGAGACACTATTGAGCACTTTCTATTTCCTTCATGAATCTCTTTGCTTTTCTCGAATCCTAGTTATAACTGGTCAATGTACCTGTACTATTGACCTCTCCCACGTTTTCTTGTCTTTGTCACGCACGTTTCTTATGCAAAATGGGGCCCAGTCGAATTGGCTGAAAATTTAGTATAATGTAGTTTATGATGTCCGATCAAATGTCTCCATGAGCCCAACAAGATCTAATGCACAGTTTTTGAGATACAGGGTGTTAAACATTGCGGATGCAGGGTCAGGTCAGAAAATCAATAATGTGTCGATTATATTGTTACAAAAAGTTAAGGATAATAATTACAATCTTTATATTGTCGACACGAGTTGTAATAAGAAGTTCGTATACAGGGGTATTCTTTTTCTACTAACCCGTAGAAGCTCTGGCGATGGTAGTGTGTTGATATCTCTCTGACGAGAATATACCACGAGAGTAGTTTGAGTGACTATGAATTTAAATGTGTATACACATATAAATGTTTAATGAAGAAGAAAATGCCCTAGATCGTTATTAATCCACTTGTAACTCTGGTGCTCGGAAGTGTCGGTACATTCCACATAAAACTAATGGTATGCTTTTTGGGGTATGCAAGCCATCAACAAATAGAATCCGTACATAATCGTAATTACAATGTCTTAACAGAAAGATTTTTAATACAGTAAGTAGTCTCCCATTTGATTGATGCACCATCATGCCGTTGACCAGGATCCGAACAAGATGCACCAAATAGACAAGAGCCACAAAATATTGATCATATTATATTTAGTTTTCTACTTTCTGTTTAATTTGTATATCTATGTTTTTAAAAAATTTAAAATAAATACAACTAAAACTGACTAGTATAGTAGTATAGTATAGTATAGTATAGTAACTTCAGGTCACCCAATATTAAAATCAAATGGTATTTACTTATTCTGCAAGTCTACGAGCTTTTGCGTTTGAATGAGTTTGTTCAAAGAATTACATAAAAATCTTAACATTGGCTAGTAGAAAAAGAATATCCCTGTATACGGAGACTTAGAACTTCTTATTACAACTCGTGTCGACAATATTAAGATTGTAATTATTATCCTTAACTTTTTGTAACAATATAATCGACACATTATTGATTTTCTGACCTGACCCTGCATTCGCATGTTTAACACCCTGTATCTCAAAGACTGTGCATTAGATCTCGTTGGGCCCATGGACATATTTGATCAGGATCATAAACTACATTGTACTAAATTTTCAGCCAATTCGACTGGGACCCATTTTGCATAAGAAACGTGTGGGGTACTTTATGTCTGACATTGTCTGGGATTAGACGGGAATTGTGCTGTCCAACCCTAATCACATTAATATTTGGCTAATGACTAGCCAAGACAAAAGTGGACTGTATCAAAATTAGGTTACCTGTATTTGCTGCTTCCTCTTCGTTCTCGTAGACTTTGAAGAGGTGGAATAAAATGCTACACTTAACAAAACTCCATATAGCTGAACAGGTTAACAAGTTACCATGTAAAAGAGTAGATAACGGTAACCTTTCCTGCATCAGACCTTGTTTCCGATTTGAAATATCCCAAGTTAACTCACGAACTAGAGAAGGGCTACTAAGTACATGTTTATAAAACTTGGATTTTTTGTCATTGTCAAGTTTACCTCTCTTTCCAACCCAAAGATAATTCTTTTGCTCTCGCTGAAGCCCTAGAAATATAGTGTCTGGCATAGGTGTAACGAGGGGGGGTTATTGGGGATGTAACCCCCCTTTCCCCCCATTGCTTAGAATAAATTAAAAAAAAATGTAACAATTAAAAAAAAATAAAAATTTGAAAGATTTTACTTTTTCAAAGTTATTATTGTGAGATTACAGAAGTAAGCGTCAATAATGCCAAAAACACAAGATAAAAAAGAAAGTGCAAGCATAGTTATTTAAATGAATAAAAGGTATAACTCGTAATACACAGAAAAAAAGAATCTCTTAAATCAAATTGTAACCGCATTAATTCGAGAGAATGGTATTCTTGAATAGGTCCAACCAAATATTAGTTTGATTTTTTGACAAAATCTTCTTGACTACTTGGTAACAGAAAGTTTTGTGTCAAATGTACACTTTCCTATTAAATAATGTGGTTTAGTTGAGGCAAGAATATTTCATTTTTGTTGAGAAATAATTTGGTGTTGTTCTGCTTCGACGCTAATACTTAATTCTGCTTATTGGTCGAGGAGGTCATGTGTACGTACTTTCGTCATCATAACACATTTAATTATATTATTACAACAATAAGAAAGCAAATCCGAGAAGAAATAATATGTTGGAGTGGTTCACTGGTGGACTGGTGGGGGTACCCCCCCACGAGTCAACTCTAGTTACGCCACTGGTATCTGGTACAGACATAGAGCTGTGCATCAATGTGTCAGTGGCAGCCAAATGATCTACCTGTAGAGCAGAACTTTTTTCTCTGGAACGATACCGCTGAGCTAGCCTGTAAAATTGAGAAAAAATGCCATTTTGTTATAAAAAACTTGATACAAAAAATAATTAAAGGTTGTTTCGTTTGAAATATACAAGATACAGTGATTTTCGTATAATATTAACATAGCCTCTGAAATACCCTGTGTATAACTTAATGAAACTCTAGATTGAAAGTATGAGGGGCAAGCGATAATCTTGAAATAATATATAGTATCAATCAAAAACAATGCCAGGGCCGTGCTGGTGTCGTCGCCGGCTACCGTCTAGGAGCACTCTTATTCCCACTTGTGTCGTCCCGATTTTTTAAACAAAATATTTAGTAAAAGTAATAAATAAAACTGATTAGTTCAATTCAATTTCTTCAAGTGCTTTAATATGGCTTTTAAGTTTGATATTGTTACCTTAATTGAGGGGAGTTGTGAATTTTGACTGAAATTTCTTTTGAACGGTAAGTTCGATTTGTCTCGTATTTTGGCGCCTTAAAAATTTAGTTCGTTTTGTTCATATAAAGAATTTCATATATATGGATTTTGAAAACTCTAATAAGGATATTAGTATTGCCATAGACCGAACAAATCGTAATGAAATTATTAATAAAATTTTAGATTGACAGTTCTTATTCTAATCAACACAGCCACAGTCTACTCACTTACTGTGTGTCTGCTTTAAATTCAATGTCACTTTATCTAAATTTTCATATTTTGGACCCCATTTTGAAGGTGTTCCCGAAGAGGTACGAAGGGGCACATCAAACCCTAAGCTTACTTTTTGATGCCCTATTAAAATGTGAGGTCAGAATTTTAAAAATTCATAAACACAAAAACGCTTCACACACACACACAGATCCAATTCAGATACCGAACAATTTGTTCGGTGAAAATATAACTTTTTCTTAAAAAATTTAATTTCTTGTACAAAAATTTAATTTTTAATTACTACTAGCACCACAACTCGTGCTATATTTTTAATATTACAACCGTTTTAGTTAATTTCCAGAACCGGCTTTCAAAAGGTACAAGCTGTTTTGAATAATACTAAAACATCGCCCTGCATAATATATTTTTAGTGTTTCATCGGTAAGATCATTTTTTAGAAAAAATACGCAGTTTGATCTTTTCAAAGTTAAAGAAACAAAATAGAACATTAAAAATGAACAAATTTATTTATATTTTTAAGAATATACAAGAATAGACAATTACTTAAAAGAATTTAAGGCCCAAAAAACTAAAACGACATTGCATTAAATCAAGGGCGGATTTAGCTTTTTTTATGGGGGGGGGGGGTAAAACTTACCAAGTAGTCCAAGAAAGCTAGTAAATTTTTTTGTAATATCGAGCAGAAACTAGTAACTGATCAGATCGACTTAAATTTTTTTGCAAATTGCTAGTAAAGGTGTCCAGAAGTAGAAAACGTTCGTTAGTTGCGTTTTGAGTGGTGGCAGGTGGGGGGTGTGAAAAAAAAGAAAAAAAAATTCGTAATTGATAAATTACCTTTTTTAATGAATTAATGTTCCCCCCCCGAGTTATAGTGCGCAGAAAAATACGATATTCACCACAATATTCGTACATTTCAAAAAAAAATGTATTTTTTGCCCGTAACTTTTTTTGGCTGATAATAATAAATAATGTAGAATAATCCATTTTAAAGCTTAGGATATCGCCGAAATATCATGTTATGACAAACTTTTTCATTGGAATGACCGTTTTTTCAATATTTGACCCGAAAAAATGACATTGACGGTTATAAACGCAAAGATAAAAAAAATGGTAATTATTCGGAAGAACATTTTCTCAAAGCCTTGTCTCTTTAATTTTTTTTTTAAAAATCAATACTTTTCACGGTATTGACCAAAAATTGAAAATGTCATAAAAAACAAAAATTTAGCTCAACTTTAACAGACCAAAACTTAAAAAATAAGGGCTAAAAATTACTAATTGTAAAAATTGTAACGACTTGTTACGACTTTCTGCAAAAGAATTTTTTTGTCAAATACCACAGTCTAGATAGCGATAAAAAAATAGCGTAAAAAAAGTGAAAAAAATTTATTTTGTCCATAACTTTTTTTCTGCTTATGTTAAACGGTTCTGGATGGTCTTAAAATGTTCCCAATGTTGTTCTCTCATTAAGATGTTATAAACATTTTTTTGTGAAAGTCATATTTTTTCAGATATTTACGCTAGAACAGCGGTTCTCAAACTTTTCAAATTTTGTACCACATAAATATGAAACAAAAATATATGTACCACCATAAAAGCATTTCGCCGTTAAAAATCAATGTGTCGCGAAATTGTTCGAAGTTTTTGGAAAAGTCGTCATTTCAATATTAAAGCTAGAGCCGTTAAAGTCAAAAACTTGAAGAAAAATATACGTGTTTCTGGAAACAAAATGTTAAATTGTACCACTAAAACACTGTAATGTACCACCAGTGGTACATGTACCACAGTTTGAGAACCCCTGCGCTAGAACGATCCAGTTTCTTAAAACACCCATTTTTCAATTGCCAGATCTTCCTTCGTATTAATCGTAGAAAAATAAAAAAAATTATTTTAATTGTTAGCTCAAGGCCATAAAATTAGTTCATATAAATTTTTACGTAATAATATCAGATTTTCGGTTATATTTAAAAAACTAGAAATGTACGATTTTTATGGTGAAAATCGTAATTTTTATTTTTTATTTTCTTTTTTTCCCTCACTTTTTGATGAAAAAACGCCACTATCGAAAGTTTTCTACTTCTGAACTAAACACCTTTCCTAACAATTTGCAATAAATTTCAAGTCGATCTGTTTAAAAAAAAACCTTATTAATACTAAATTATAATCACAAGGAGACTAGGAAAGTACTTAGAAATGGTTAAAACAAAAAAAAACACTTTTAAACTGCTACTATTAAAAGTCTAGTAAAATAAGGAAGCTGCATACATTTTTTTTATCGCGATTACCCCCTGTACCCCCCCCCCGTAAATCCGCCCTTGAATAAAATATTAAAAGTAAATAAAATAAAATATTAGTTGTCTGTCTTAGTCTTATTATTATTTTTCAATACAGGGATTTTTTTTTCAACCAGTTCAATTAAGGTAACAATATCAAACTTAAAAGCCATGTTAAAGCACTTGAAGGAACTCAATTGAACTAATCAGGGCATGTGAAGTTACTCCATTTATTTCAATGTAAATTCAATCCCACCGGCATCGCTGCCGTTGTTGTGTCGGTGTCGTGCCGTCAAGTGTGAAAACCTTAGATCATATATGTTACGCTAGATACGGTATTCAGATTATTTGTTTTGGTGTACAGGGGGGAGTTTAGAGTACTAATCCATTGATTGGTCGATTTCAAATTTCGACGATACCCGCTCATATCGTAAAGTTTGACAGATGTCATTTATTCTGTTTTTTGGGAATTATTGTGCCAATCTTGTGTATTTTTATAGTTTTTGAAAGTTTTTGCTATGTAAAATTAGTTTAGAGAACATTTCTCAACAAAATGCCAAAGACTTGTTAAGTGTACAACATCAAATTTGAGAAAAGTGCTGTTAGATCTTTTCATAGGTATGCATTCCATAGGCGTGCTGTTGGATAGGCCAGGAAGTGAAAATAAGACCTAAATTAAATTATGAATACTTTCTTTGAATTGTAAATGAATTGTCTAAATATCTATCTATGGTGTGTCAATTTATGTTTTATTAAAATAAACCATGTGCATCAGCAAATTTTTCATTTATTAGTCAACCCAATCTATACGAATAATGTACATTTTGACGTATCTTTTGTATTAATATACCTACCAAGTTTTCATTTTGTTTTTTCTGTATTAACGAGTTTATAATCAATGGGATTTTTAATTTGCTATAAAAAATTATTTTAGTTGTTGATTGATTGTTTTCAAATATATGGGTCTATTGCTGGCTACCAAATGAATAATACAATTATATATGGCATAAACATAACATCTACAAAATTAATACAAGATACATAAAGCATATTATATGATATAGCATTCCAACTCCAAGAACAAAAACAAACACCTTGTATTTAACGGTTTATTAAAATGATGAAGAAATAACTCACAAATTAACAATAAACATACTTGGGTATTTTACTAACCCATATTAGTAAATAACGAACGAACAACGCACAAATTATCAATAAAAGTATGTGTTAACAATCACTAAACCATATTAGTAAAAAATTAAAGTAATCACATCATTCAGAAAATATGTAATTCATAATGCGCGTTTGAGATGTTTTGTTTATGAGTGGCGGTGCAACACTAATTTTTTGCTGCACTAAGGAGCACTGATTTTAAGTTTAAAATAACAATAAAGTGGACCGCCTGATTCGCAGCTAAGTACCACTGTGAAAACGAAATTTGCTGCACTAAGGAGCACTGATTTTAGGTTTAAAATAACAATAAGCTAAGTACCACTGTGAAAACGAAATATTTTTACGTTGCGCTGGTCAACGGAGGGTTCTAAGATGGTTTGCAGTTAGAAGCGCACTAATTAAAAAATTCGCGAAGTCTAGACTCTTCGACTTTTCCCCACCCGTCCGAGTATTCTAGAAGCTAGTTGTTATCGCGTGGGCGAATCGATTTCGGCTAAACGGGTGGATCTTTTATGTCCGTCTTTTTCTATCACGCTGGAGAAAACAAAAATTAATTTGGTTGTGAAGTTATGAGATTATTGCGGACGTGACAAACTGCATGTAATACAAACATCCGTTAAAGGTTCTGCGTCAAGCGCTGTTGTCGGATTGTTGTCGAAATGGGCCTACGTGATCATGTCGAATATTTGAAAGTGTTTGATGCGATGTTGTCGATTTGAGATTATGTTTAATTTTATTGTTGAAAATTAAACAGATGGTATTAAACCTCTCAGATTATTCCTATTCCAAAGAATTTTCGTAGTCTTCCATGGTATTTTATTTATTTTCCATTCACATTATTAATTCCCTTTTTACTGTAACCTCATTCCTTAGAAAATGAAATATGTGTTGTATAAATATGACAATATATTGCACTGTACCAAAATATTCCAAATGGTACGCCACTGTATCATAGTACGCTATTGCTCCTTCACCCCCTCTCGTCTGTACCCCTCTAGAGCCAAACAAATGCTATGGGATGCCGTATCTAGCGAAGCATATATGATCTAAGGTGAAAACGCTCGAAGAGAGAGACGTCTTCTATATTTTCTCTTTTTCTGTCAGCGTAACACATAATCAAATACAGGGTGTTATATTTAGGCATTGGTGGAAAAATAAACAAAATTTTCAAAATATTAACCGTTTAGCCACAATACTCCGTCGCGTCTACCGTGACTCACCTTGTATAATTTGACATTTTCGTTGTTTGGAATTGTTTAAGTACATAAATTGACTTTTCGATTCCCATAGTTATTATTTGTTTGTATTTTGACCTGACAGGTGCTGTGTACTTAGATTTTTTACAAAATATTTTGGCGAATCTACTAGCCAATGTAGCCATCCGAGGTATGTTCTTTATGCACGTCAGGCACGTCATGCACCTACAAAAATAGGTGGATAGGATGCAGGGGGCTTCATGCACGGTCACCTAGATCTCCTGACTTTAATCCTGTCGACTATTCCTTACGGGGTCGATTGAAAGAAATATCCCTTAACTCTCTTATTTAAGTCAATTAGACATTTGATGTTCGGACAAAGAAGATGTATAGAAGCTGGTGGATTTCATTTCGAAAATCTGCTGTAAATGTCAACGATTTTCTATTTGGTTTTTGTTATGTCCGTTTTAGTTTTTTTGTACCTTATTATTATTATCTATTCTTGTATATTTTTAAATTTTCTTAAAAATGTAAATAAATTCGTTCATTTTGAATGGTCTATTTTCTTTTCTTTAATTTTAAAAATATCAAAACTGTATCTTTCTTTCAAAACAAAATTTTGAGAATTCGATAAAATGACAATACCGATGAGTCACTAAATAAATATTATACGTGACGATGTTTTAGTATTATTCAAAACAGCTTTTAACTTTTGAAAGCCGATTTTGGAAATTAACTAAAACGGTCGTATTATTAAAAATATAGCAGGAGCTGTATGCGACTAGTAATTAAAAATTAAATTTTTATACAAAAAAATTAAATTTTGGCAGGAAAAGTTTTTTGAAATCTATGGTTCATTTTGCTAAACTTTTAATTTATAGTCAAATTTGATTTTTTTATTAGAAATTGTGTAATCGTGTGTTGAAAAAAATAAATACGCCAATTTTGTTGTCTATTTGTGTACTTTGTAAAATCCTTATTAGAGTTTCCAAAAACCATATACACAGTGGCGGTTCTAGAAATTAAGGGCGGGGGGGGGCACATACAAGTTTTTTTAATGATCTGATTCTATGCTTAATATTGCCAAATCGTTCAACATTTGTTCACCTATTGTGGATCTAAGATAGGTTTGTATATATTTTAATCTACTAAAAGTGCGTTCAGCAGTTGCACTATTAGTGCCTATTAGTGAAGTGAAATTAGAATTTTATATGGATGTAAGAGCTAAGTCAATTTTTTTAATTTTTTCGATTTTATACATAAAGAGAAGCTTGTAAAATTTTTTTTAATAAATTTGGGCTGGAGCTTCGCGAGATATGTGCCAAAAACGGCATTTTTGGTATTTTTCGAGTGGATGGCTTCACTATTTTTTAAATATCTCCGGCTCTAAGAGTCAAACCTCAAAAAACGAATTCGCGCACATTATTTTTTTTACTGAATTGGCAATAAATAACCAAAGAATCCTCGAATTTTCTTAAAAATTGGAAAAAATATGTATTTCTATGTCGGGAAGACATGGTAAAAATTAAAAAAAAAAATGTATTTGTCCAGCCAAAATCGGCATTTTTCGAAAAAAAAAATTGAATTGATCGCAATTTTTGAAAAAACAATAGTAGAGAAAAAATTTTTATCTTAAAAAGAAGGATTTTGTGTGTACTTTTGTCTAAGAAAATCCAACATTTTATTTCTTTATTTAAAGTGCACAACTTAGGGAATAATAAAAAAAAATCGATTTTCATTTTTTTATATTGATTTATATTGATTCGTTCCCTCACAAAAATCTTACTTTAGAACCTGAAATATTTATTTTATCTTTTTAAACATTTTTTGGGCTGAAATACAGTTTTTCTAAGAGAATCAAGCATAAATATAGTGATAAAAAATTGGAAAAAAATGAAAATCGAATTTTAATTTTTTTATTATTCCATAAATTGGCCACTTTAAATAAATAAATAAAATGTTGGATTTTCTTAGACAAAAGTACACACAAAATCCTTCTTTTTAAGATAAAATTCTTTTCTCTACTATTGTTTTTCCAAAAATGGCGGCCAATTGAATTTTTTTTCGAAAAATGGTGATTTTGGCTGGACAAATAAATTTTTTTAAAAATTTTTACCATGTCTTTCCGACATAAAACACATATTTTCTCCAATTTTTAAAAAAACTCGAGGATTCTTTGGTTATTTATTGCCAATTCATTAAAAAAAATGTGCGCGAATTTGACTGAGCTGTTACATCCATTTTCAGAATATTTTCGTCTAATTTCACGCAACTATATGGTGATAAATATTCGGTACAATTTGACCAGATTCGGAAATGCATTTTCAAGATCATTTGAAATGATATATGGTAATATTTCTTCAGTTGTTACACTAATTTCATTATCTTTAAGTTCTCTAAATAATAAACTAAAAGACTGGTATTCAGCAATTACATCACTAGTTATAAAATCGAAGGGGCGCCAAAAACGACATATACAGGGTGTAATTTTTTATATGAACCAAACGAACTATTTTTTTTAAGCCCGGGCCTGATTTTTTTGTGGTTGAGTTTACCATTTGTATCAAAAAAGTATTTTTCGATGTTCACTTATACCCATATGCCCCCCTCCGCCATAAGAATAACTTAGCGACCCCCCCAAAACTGAAGTCTGGATCCGCCCCTGGCGCCCACTGAGCTCGTGCTTTTAGTCATATTTGCCAAACAGTAAATGTGTGCAAAATTTCACGTTCCTAGATTATTCCATTACTTTACAATATCACTCATCCGATAAGTCCCGATCACTGCCGGCCTAAGAGCAAAATGTGTGTGTGCGAATGAGTTTTGGCGCCCCTTACAATGAAAATGCATTAAAAATAAAAAAAAATTACCGAATTATTTCTTTGTTTTTTTCATCGCACTGTGCGACAGCACACGTCGCACACGCCTTAGGCCGGCTCACGATTTTGAGTTCTTCGCAGATATGGGTTCTCGATTGGTACTTCTACTTAATTTACAATTTTTTTTATCAATTTTTAAGGCTTTTACTGAAAAATCGTATTTTTTGACTTGCTTAATTTTTAAGATAAAATTTACCCACTTAAATGAAAAATCAAACGATTATACAGTGACTGATGTATAATGAAAAAATTAAACTCCTCGTTTGCTCGTTTATATCTCTTTTTAGAGGTGCCATGTCAAATCTACCTTTTGCAGCTGACGAGTGGCTAACGCTTTTCAATTTTTGATTATGTCATTAACTTCGATGGTAGATAGATCACACTTTCGCTCTTATTTTTCCAGCTCCTGTGAGTACTTTATTGGTGATATCCTTTTTCCCGTTCGCCTGAAATCAATCGATTAAGGATATTTTATAAGCCATTATCCCGAGTTTTTTTATTATTTCTGCTTCAATGTCGCTAAGTTGATTGTAAAATATTGCGGCGACCTCCGTTCAAGAACAATCTCAGATTAGATTGTTTGCTGTTTTGTCGTTTATTAAATTTTTTTTATTAGTATGCGACTGAATGTTGTTTTGATTTAGAGAAAATTGATACAAGGTGGTGTTAATATGATATTCTACAAGATAGTCCATTTGTAGGTCAAATATTGATATTATTATCATTATCAGAGATAGGAAAAACAAATAAAGAGATAGTTATAGCCACTAATACGGACTATAACTTACGTGAAGGGCAATTCACAAGTGCAAATCATTACTTTTTTTTTGGGTACCCGATAGATATATTATTGCATTTTAAAATTTTACTGTTCAAATGCCATTATATTAAATAATGAATTATCACGCGCATCTGCAGGCCCTACTGCAGTTAGAGCTTCGCGGTAAAGAAATCTTGAAAGAGAATTGATTGATGTTAAATATGTCTTAATTAAAAACTATCCAAGTAGGTTTATAGACCGTGAACTCAACAGTTAAAAGTAAAAATTTAGATCGTTCACTGCCTCCTGCAAATATAGTAAATAAATATAAATTAGACGGATAAGCAATTGTTACACGAAAAATATATCCATGCTCAAAAGTGGTTTTTAAGAAATTAAAAATTATGATGGATTGTAGCGGTGTGGCAACTGTGCTACTGATTTTTTATTTTAACTTTATTTAATGTTTTAAAGTTAATATTTTTTTAACTTTATTTGTTTTTAAACTTTTTTTGGTTTTCAAATTTTCATGTTGTTAACTTTATCAGTGCTCATTTTCTTCGTTGAAACCTCGACTTTAAGATGGTATGAAAAAAATATATTTATATTTAACAATTTGTCTTTCTTTAATTTAAATTCGTAGGGATATAAAAATTATAAAGAGTTTTTAGGGAATTTCGCTGCGGCGAGAACGTACCTTGTACTTTGGGCTGGGCTTATTTTTAAGAGCAAACCGAACCACTTGAAAAATTTTAATAACCTTTTAAACCTTTAGTTTTAGTTTGATTTTTGTGAAATTTTCAGGAAATACTAATAATTAGAAAACTTAAGGTGGAGATTCCTTGATTTTTTTTGTAAACCTTCGAAAAGTATTTATTTTGTTAATTTTAAATGGAAAATCACAAAAAGAAATATCTGCGCCATTCTGTATTAAATCTATGAAAATTTGCTCCTATTTGTTTTAAAAAATATCAAGTACTTTTTAAATAATATGGTTTCCCATTTTTTCTTAAATATCTTTGTAAAGTGCTGCCACATCGTTACATACATTTAAAGCTATCGAGAAATATTCTATCGCCAAGTGTTCCCAGCGACGCGCATATAAATACAATTTTATATTAGAAAATCCTCATAAAATAGAAGTGAAATTGGCTTCTCACAAGAACTCCGGTTGCCATTTATAAAAGCGAGTGCGCTAGCTCAGCTGCCGTGATAGTATTTGTGCTAAGCTCCTCCCTCTGCATCTAATTTAACGGCTCCCGAGCCAGCGCACTCGCATTTTTAAATGTAACACGCGCACCTGCAGGCCCTAATGCAGTTAGAGCTTCGTGGTAAGGAAAATCTTGAAAGAGAATTGATTGCCCTTAAAAATTAGCCCAGCCTGAAGTCACTAACCCTATCCCTTGCGCTTTACTTTACTTTACTCTTCTCGCGAAAATCATCACCTCCTCAATACATCCTGTAGCAAAGTTTTCAAGGAAGAGTTGGTTATTTTTCTGACCCGGATTGGTCGCAAATTAAAAAAAGCCCTCTCCCTTCTCTATAATATAAAATAATATAAAACTAGCAACTTGAAAGTTGGACACAGTATTTGGGTCATCATTATCTATCGGAAGAAGAAAACTTAAGTTTTTCTAGCCCTCAAATAGGAATAATGACTGAAACCTATTTTACTTAACATATAGCACCTTATTCTCCAGTCGACAGGTTGAAAAAAGCGGGGTTAGGTGCAGTGGCGTGATCAATCACCCCTCAAAGACTAATAATAATATTTAGAAAAAAATACAATTTAATGTAAAACTAAAAAAGACAATAAAGTCGCTAAAATCGCGCTTTTAGAGTATACATTTTCTAAATTCTCCGGCCCCCTTGACTTGAGTTGGGGGATCCCTCGGTAGTGTCTCCTTCCAGGTTTAATCACCCCCCAAATTAAAATCCTATTTACGCCACTGGTTAGGTGGAAAAAGGGTTAATGAAACTTTGGGATGTTGTTCAAGGATGGTTAATTAACATTTTCTCAAGTTTGTGACCTCGAAGACCCTGTGCGGAAAGGGGAGGGGGGGGGGCGGAGGTAACTGCAAAATTTTTGACCTTCCTCCGGTTTTTGCGCAATAGAGCGTAGAGCTTTTTTCATACGGCAAAAGCATCCTTATACTTTTTGTAGAGCATTAAATTTCCTATAATTTTGACTATTCAACATGTTTGTATATTAATTCATTACCGAGATATGGCGCTTAGAAGAATAGGTCATTTTTAAAATTTAAAAATTATAGGAATGCTTTTGCCGTACCAGTGGCGTAGCCAAGAATTTTTTTCGGAGGGGGCCCACCATTTCTCGTAGATATACAGGTTGGTCCTTAACTAATTGTACATATAAGTATGGTAGATTCCTCACTTTAAAATATTACGATTTGAACCAACTTGCTCTAATAAAATGTTGCTAATAAGGAATATACAGGGTGGTAAAGGTTAAATTTTAAGATTTATTTTTTGCAATAACTTTATCGTTTTTGGATATGTATACATAAAATTTTGGAACTGAGGGTTTTTGGGCACGAGAAATCAGAATCTGGTACCTACTTCGATGTAATTTATAGAGGGCGCTAGTTAGGCCACATTTGCGGCATAAATTTGCGATAAACTTTTTTGCGATAAGCTTTTTTAGCGCTATTTTTGTAAAAGAATATTAAATCCACCTTATTTTAGTAGAAAAAAGCATACTTGTTATTAACCTCTACAAATTATATCGAAGTAGGAACCAAATTCTGATTTCTCGTACCCAAAAACCCCCAGTTCCAAAATTTTTTGTATACATATACAAAAACTCTAAAGTTATTGCAAAAAATAAATCCTAAAATTTAACCTTTAAGACCCTGTATATTCCTTATTAGCAACATTTTATTAGAGCAAGTTGGTTCAAATCGTAATATTTTAATCTACCATACTTCTATGTACAATTACTTAAGGACCACCCTGTATATAAATACTTTTTTCAGCAGTGATTGGGTAAATATACAGGGTGACCAAGGGTTAAACCGTCAAACATTCAGGATCGGCTTTTCAGGAAAAATTAAGATTTTTTATTCCCATAATCATGGGTCCTAACTTGCCTTATTTTTAGAACAAAATAATTTTTTTATGAATTGCTCAAAAACAATTTGGCTGATTTTGATAAAACTAGGCATGCTTATTTGCGGCAATAAGGGGCTTCTTTCAATATCATTAGAAATAAATTATTCATTCCGGTGACGTCCCACAAGGTAATCTAATTGATATTTTTTGCCACTTCAATTTTATTCGTATCTCGCTTCGTTTTTAAGAAAAAAATTAAAAACTGCGAAATAAAAATCTTATTTTTTTCCTGAAAAACCGATCCTGAACGTTTAACTGTTTAACCCTGGGTCACCCTGTACACAATGTCAGCTATTTAAATACATTATTTTATTCAAAAACAATTTGTCAATGATTACAGTCTTTTCATCGTTGAGAAACTTGCACAGATGCAGTGGTAACGGGTAAAACGGCTAAGATTTGGATTAGCGTAAAAATATTCGGAAACAAAAAAGGATCTGCTACCTTTAAAGTATCAACTGCACTTTGAGGAAGACAGGAATCTACTTTTTGTCATTTCACTGTTCAAATATCCCATTCACTGCGTAGAATAACCGTGTTTATTTTTTGTAAATGATCTGAATATAACTTAATTGCAGGTTCAAAAAATTTTCTTATAAACTTATAGAAGTTTCGCCCCCCCTGGCTACGCCACTGTGCCGTACGAAAAAAGCTCTACATTCTATTGCGGAAAAATCCGAGAAAGGTCAAAAATTTTGCGCCCCCCCCCCTCCCGTCTTTTCGCACCTCGAGTTCAAAAACTTGAGGAACTGTCCCTGAACATCCCTGAACAAGATCCCAAAGTTTCATTAACGTACGACGTTTTTCTATCTGAAACTACCTGTAGATTGGACTATTAGACGGATATCATAAAAAGAAGGAAGATCCAAACCTTAAAAAATATTTATAATTGGAAATGTAAGTGAATTTCATTACTAAACAAATATGTTTCTTTAATTTGGAAATATTTTGTGCACCTACAATTCAGTATTGTCTATAAAACGTAAAAAATTTGAAAATACGTACACAGGCTGCCATAATATGACTAATCAAAAATCAACCCTGTATAATCCAATTGATAGGCATATAGTTTACTGGTTGGTTGTGATTTTATCTTGATCCACTTCTGTTACGGTAATGAGCTCCGTCTGGGAGCTGTCATCCGGTCCGATGTCTTGCCGTTCCTTCTGACCTTATCTGGCCCAGATACAAACTCATCCCACACTTTTTCTCTTTTAATTAGGGGTACCCCTTGTCCACTACCAATGCGCGTTATCCATATTCCAATCCATCAGATAATTATTTCGAAATTCATTTTTCGATTGATTACAATTTTTGTTCTGAAATTGACAAGGGATATAATTAGTAAACGTTCACCAATCTCAAACATTTTAGATTGCGTATTTTGTGCGTATTGGTAAACTATAAAGTATAATTAAAATAATTAAAACAAATTCCAAAGATAATAATTAGTTAATACAAAACAACAATTAAATGATCTTAATATGTTAGTACTTACTTTTAAACTTTGTATCACTGATTTGACAGTTCCTGGTTCCTGCCTTCTAGATAGAAATGCAAAATTCAAAACAGTTTTGAAATATTCATTATGCACTCTATACTGATAGATTGTATATTGTATATTATTGAAACGCTTGTAACTGCCATACTAATTAAGCTAGCGCAACCAGCCAGATCTCAAATTGTTCACTTTTTCATTCGCCAGAAGATAGTACTTGCTAAAAAATGTGTTTTTTTCGCAAATGCGCGCAAAATTAAAGATAGAGCAGAGAGTTTACCGGCCCGTAGCTTCCTGTCTAATTATTGAATCGAGTTTATGCGGGACGGGCTCTAATCAAAGATAAAAAAAAATGCCGTCGAGTGGTGATTACAAACTTTCCCTACCCCCCTCCTTTATGCCTAAAAACGCGACCAAAAAAATTGCCCATCTTTTATTTTGCGCATTTGCGCTAGCTCAATTGGTACGGAAGTTACAAGCGATTTAATAATATTTGTTTTCCCTCCCTATATCGCCCCCCCCACCCCACTTGTCCCACCACCCCCTATCCTCCAGCCCATCAAAGTACTCGTTACTTTTTTATTCACAAAATTGAGGTCCCAACTCCACTCCCTCTGTGATAAACTCTATCTTCTTAATTTGGTCTTAAATAATTTATAAAAAACCCAATTTACTTATATCTATTCTCTTTGCCAGCTCAAATTATAATAATCTACAATAATTCATTTAACCTAAAAACATATATCAATTCCAATCTATCAGCACAAAGTACTTCAGGTAGCAACAGTGTTATTGCTGATGTTATTGCTGATTAAACAGTATTCATAACACCATACCTGGAGTCGATGCACTAATAGAGGAAATTGTGAAATATACTAACTAAATAATTATTAAATATCTAAAATAATAATCATTACACCTCTCAAGAATTAATTAATTAATTTTGTTCATTTTTGAAATTTCAAATAGCGATATTTCGCGAACTAATTGAGCTATCGGGTTCAGGTTGCGAGCTTACATGTTTTGTAAAGCTCTTCAATTTTGGTAAGTATATTTTTTGTGGGATCAAACCCGGCTGAGATATGTCGGAAAATCCGTTTTTATGTACCATCACTTATGAACCATAAGTCTCTACGAGCTTGTAGAGTCGGAAAAGAAAATCAGACAGCAAAAATAAAGAGAAGGGTTAGACTCCAGCGGGCGGCTTTTGGTAAAAAATAAAAGACATCAGTACCTCAAAACCAGAGTGTTTAACCCATATGTGCTGCCCGTTTTCATCTATTGACATTTACAATGTCAAATATTGAAATATTAATAAAAGCGCAGAGATAGTCCAGGGCATTTAGATCAAAATCGGCCGAAATAAAGAAATTTTTAGGGACAGCAGATATCTAGACGGGGGTTTTCTGCATTGTGTTCAGAAAGCTCACAGGAAAAAAGTCTATATGCCATTTTTCGAAAAATGCATTCTGGTGCAATAAATGCATAATTACTTGCAACATTATAGGAACGACTGGAAACTCGGAAAAATCGCTTGAAAATCGTTACTCGGGGGTTTTCGGGGATGCCGAATTCAATTCTGGCGTTAGAATTATCCAGGGGCGCTCGGGGGTGGCTCTGCCGGGGTTCCAGGGGGGTGATTGGGGGAGAGGGGAATTGCAGCGTGTAACGTTTAAATTCGGTATTAAGACCTTACTACATTAATTAGTTTCCATACCTTGTAGATGTGAGCCACTGTCGGGATCGGATTATATTATTTAGGAACCATATATCACATAAGATAGCCTCGAGTTTTTGACTCACTTTATATCCATTTGTACGAGCTAGTTAGTTTCGTATAAAGTATTTCGAACATTAAAATAGATTGTTTACGTCTAACTTATCGATGTCATGTTTCGATCGTGTCGTTCCGGTCATTTCGTCTGTTAAATTTGAGGTACTGTACGGCTGTGTTAGCCAGTCACCTGTTATATGATTGGTCAAGTCGCAGAGTTTGATCAATCATGTTATATGATTGGTCAAGTCGTTTTTAGTGACCCGTGGCGGTTAATAGGTGAATCTCTTTCTGGACTTGCGTGGTTGAATTCGTTCTAGAAGGATTGAGAAGGAAATTTCGGCCGGGTGGTCTTTTCTTTCTTGTTGGGTGATAAGTGTAACGTGGTTTAGACAAAATTTTGAGGCATCGCCCGGTGTTTTATGAAGATTATTTCGTACCATTGATTGGGATAGACGAGCGATTCCCGTATTGTTAGACTTGCAGGGTGCCTATTTGATTTGGTGTGTTTACCCTGGTCTGAATCTCTTAAAGAGGAATTGATATTTTGTACCAAACCAAGTTGAGTATTATGTTATTTGGCAAGTGTGTAATGCCTATTAATATTATAGGGATAGTACCTTCCCCAGGAGACGATTTGATTCTCCGAGGATTTACCTTCCACGGAAGCATCTGTCAGGAAAGTTCCTGATTCGCCGAGAATTCCCCTACACTGTATAAAAGGGTATGTTGAGATATTTAAATGTTTTTATTGTACAAACTGTTAGAGTTTGTAAATTTCTTTCTGGGCCGAGGGGTATTCGATTAGGGGTTTAATGTATATTATTTTAGGGTTCTCGTGTTGGGCAGATTGTTAACCACCTTCTCGTATTGGGCGGATGTTAACCACCTTCTCGTGTTGGGCAGATTGTTGACCACCTTCTCGTGTTGGGCGGAGTGTTGACCACATTCTCGTGTTGGTCAGAGTGTTAACCAGATTTTCGTATTGAGCTGACCTGACCTGACGAGTTAGTAGCTGCAAGTTGCCGCAATTTAGTTTTGGAACAACCGCAAGTTTTTCATATTTTTTTTTATATTTGTTCATGTACATTACTTGTTAATTAGTGATTTTTAAAGGTCTCTAAATTAATATTTTCATATATTTTCCCTAATTTTTTTTTAGAATTTTGTAAGCGACTTATAGGGGCGAGTGGTATTTTTTTTACGCCCAATTCCAACGACCTTGAGAGCTCTCGCGGACGGTGTAACACCCCTACTGTTCGTAATCATTTAATTAATTTAATCATTTTTTTTTAAACTAGCGCAATTTTCTTACAATTTTAGTGGGATCCCTTGGGTTCCTTTTTCTTTTTTTGACCTGTGCAAGTGGAAACATTAAATAGTTATTTAGTAATTAGTTACTTTTCTTTCATTTACTAATAGTCACAAATAGTCTTGACCCGAACTAAGGTAAGCAAATTTTTGTTGCGACGTAGTTTATTTTTTTTTAGTGGGCTCAATTTAGATCCATTCTGGAGGTTGAGTGACTAAATTGACTATATTTTGGATGAGGGTAAAACAATCTCCTGGCGCCCATTTTTCTTTTTAATTAACAACATATATCAATCCACACCATACTTCACTGTGGTTAGCCGGCATCCAAAGCGGATTAAATAATCCCACGAAGGAATCTCTTTAACCGAGAATAACTCGTGGCAAGCGTCCATGAAAATCGCTGTAAGTGTAAGAAGTGACGACACACAATATATTATTGATGGAGGCATGCTTCTACATAAAGTTAGATGGAAAAAGGGCCAGAACATGTTAGAAATATGCAACAGGTATGTTAGATAAAGAGAGCATTTGGGAACAGAGTTTTTGTTGTTTTCGATGGATACGACCAAATGACAACTAAATCGACGGAACGAAACCGGAGATGTATGCTCCAGATTCCTGGAAGGTCATGACGTTGAGCACAAGTATAACTCAGGACAAGTTTTTACGGAATAGCAAAAATAAGTCTCAGCTCATTAAATTTCTCCAGGAGCAATTGAATGGGGCTAATATAATGTCTCAGCACAGTGTAGCTGATGCGGATGTTGATATTGTGCTCAAGGCCATTGAGACTGCTTCTGGAAGCCCCAAAAATAAAGTGGTTATTGTTTCGGAAGAGAATCTGGAAGTGTTCTTGCTGAAGCCGCCTTCCGCTAAAGCACCTGATGTTGTGTATTATTCCGAAAATTTTAAGCAGTATTTCTTGTTCCTGTGAAACCGACTGTGGCACATTGCACATTGCGACGGCAATTGCTCAAACCAAAAAGGCACTTCCAACGATGCCGATAGTGACGAGGAAGAAGATGAAGAAGGGGAAGAAGATGAAGAAGGCGAAGAAGGTGAAAAAGATGAATAAGTGGAAGAAGAAGAGTTTGGAAGATGTTTAGTATTTAAGTTAAAAATTGAACTTTATGATGAATAGTTCAATATTAAAAAAAAGTATTAATTTCATAATTTGCGATTTTTCACGTTCTCCATTACCTTTCCCCGCAGAGCAACCCCCGGGCGCCCCGGGTAATTCAAAACCCCCGACTAATGATTTTCGAGCGATTTTTCCGAGTGTCCCGTCGTTCTTATAATGTTGCAAGTAATTATGCAATTGCAAAATGCATTTATTGCACCAGAATGCATTTTTCGAAAAATGGCATAACCACACCATATAGACTTTTTTCCTGGGAGCTTTCTGAACACAATGTAGAAAACCGCATCTCGATATCTGCTGTCCCTAAAAATTCCGGTTGATTTCCCAACTTCCCTGGACTAAGAGCAATGAGGAGGCAGATGCTAGAGTAAAAATAAAAGACAGGAAATGAAACGAATGAATAGGAGATAAAACAAAAGCAAGAGGTTTTCAAATATCAAAACTAAAATGGAAATTTACCAGCCACAACAAGTGTATATAAATTGAAGACCATGGGAAAACAGAAGAGGAAGACTACAGGTGAGAAGGGCAGACGACCTAAAACAACATGCAGGATCTAGGTAAATGAACGCAGCAATGGATAGAAAGGAGGGGAAAAAGCAGGGGAGGTCTACGTCCAAAGCTGGACTGAAACAGCTCAAGTAGCATCAGGGCCGGCCTAAGAGCAAAATGTTGTGTGTGCAAGAATGAGTTTTGGCGCCCCTTACAATGAAAATGGGTGTAGAAAACCCCCCAAAAAATGTTATTTGTGCTATAAAACGAATTTGTCAGAGCTTAATAATTATTGAATTTGGCACAATCATTGTGCTCTGTAAAAACAATGAAGAGGAGCGTTTAGAACCAATTGAACAGAAGTTATGAACATATTCAAATGGCTAATTTGGATTAAAAATAATAGTCCAATAAACGAAGGTGCCAACCCGGGCATCAGGTCTGTCCGGCACCATTTTTTTAATTTGCAGGTATTCATGGGTACATTCACCCCCGAAAATCTTAGCTGTCTGAAATTTGTGGAAGGCCGGGAAAATGGCCCATTGGTCTAAAAAATGTGGTTTTTTTTGCCTATTTTCGTCGATATTTCCGAAAATATGACACTTAGGAAATTTTTGTTTGGACGAAAATGAAGATCAGTTCATTACCTACAAAAATAGTCCTTATTATTTTTGTCAAAAGTATGATACTTTTCGACATGGCTGGCTCTAAAATACACCCCCATTTTTAGCTCCTGTCCTGAATTTAGAGAGCACGCTCTAAAGGAATGACACTCCCAGGCGGATTACAAATTTTTCAATAAATCACGTAAACATTAATATTTTTTCATGATTCAAAGTTCAGATGAAAGAAGGAATCTGTAGCTATAATATCATGTTACTTTTTCCTTTTATCTATTTCTCTGAATTATTGAAAAACCGGGCCAAAGTTTGTTTTTGCTCGATTTTTGACCCTCCTATAAATGTATTCATATTTTTTTTATCAAGACTAATGTCACCGAATCCTTTTGGATAATGGGGCTTTGCAAGGTGTTAAATATATTCAGAAAGATTCAATAAATTATTTTTGTGTATTTTCATAAACAGTATGTTTTTTAGGGCGTTTTTCTTTGGATTTCCGTAGTTTTCAAAAATGCTCGGATCTATCGGGAATTAATAGATAATCAAGGACCATATCGGTTTTCAAAGCACATCATTAGAAAGCTTAGCTTGTCCCTTTGTCGATGACCTTTTTCTTTTTTTTTTTCATATTTTTTGGTTTTCCGGAAAATTGAGAAAATTCTCCCCCCTGTGAAAAATCGACATTTTTTTTGAGAATTATTTTCTTCGTGCTAAAATTTTTTGGGGTTAGGAATTGTACTAAATAAAAGATCACATTCTGACCTTTTCATTAATATACGGGTGGCCCTTAAGTAATTGTACATAGAAGTATGGTAGATTTAAAATATTACGATTTGACCCAACTTTCTCCAATAAAATGTTGCTAATAAGGAATATACAGGGTGTTAAAGGTTAAATTTTAAATTTTCTTTTTTGCAATAACTTTAGCGTTTTTGGATACGTATACATAAAAATTTGGAACTGGGGGTTTTTGGGCACGAGAAATCAGAATCTGGTACCTACTTCGATGTAATTTGTAGAGGGCGCTAGTTATGCCACATTTGTGGCATACATGTGCGATAAACTTTTTATGTTCTTTAAGTTAGCGCTATTTTTGTAAAAGAATATTAAATCCACGTTATTTTAGTAGAAAAAAAGCATACTTGTTATTAACCCTAAAACTTAACGGTTTACGAGAGAATAGCATTTTAGGGATCAGCTGAATGATTACAATGATTACAATTTTTTTCTGGCCCTGACACCATTCTTGCTGATTCTCATGTAGAATGACCTCCTGAATCCGAATATGACCTCAGTTTTCCCCCACCTATTTTTATCGCTTTTCGATAATTTGGATGGATGAAAAAAAAACCGGTGGGTGATGGGGGGAAACTGAGGTTATATTCGGATTCAGGAGATCATTTTACATAAGAATCAGCAAGAATGGTGTCAGTACTAGAAAAAAAATTCTTGCAGCTGATCCCTAAAATACGATTATCTCGTAAACCGTTAAGTTTTAAGGTTAATAACAAGTATGCTTTTTTCTACTAAAACAACGTGCGATAAACTTTTTTGCTCTTTAAGTTAACGCTATTTTTGTAAAATAGTATTAAATCCACGGTTTACCAGATAATCGTATTTTAGGGATCAGCTGCATGATTACTATGGTAGGCAAAATAATTTTTTTTTCTAGTCCTGACACCATTCTTGCTGATTCTTATGTAAAATGATCTCTTAAATCCGAATATAACCTCAGTTTCCCCCCATCACCCACCGGTTTTTTTTTCATCCTACCAAATTATCGAAAAGCGATAAGAATAGGTGGGGGGCCCACCCCCCGTAAAAACAATGAGTGATGGGGAAAAACTGAGGTCATATTCGGATTCAGGAGGTCATTCTACATGAGAATCAGCAAGAATGGTGTCAGGGCCAGAAAAAAATTTTTTTTTGCCTACCATTGTAATCATGCAGCTGATCCCTAAAATGCGATTCTCTCGAAAGGTTAATAACAAGTATGCTTTTACAAAAATAGCGCTAACTTAAAGAACATAAAAAGTTTATCGCACATTTATGCCACAAATGTGGCATAACTAGCGCCCTCTACAAATTACATCGAAGTAGGTAGCAGATTCTGATTTCTCGTGCCCAAAAACCCCCAGTTCCAAATTTTTATGTATACATATCTAAAAACGCTAAAGTTATTGCAAAAAAGAAAATTTAAAATTTAACCTTTAACACCCTGTATATTCCTTATTAGCACCATTTTATTAGAGCAAGTTGGGACAAATCGTAATATTTTAAAGTGAGGAATCTACCATACTTCTATGTACAATTACTTAAGTACCACCCTGTATATATCAAGTATTTCATTAAGTGCACGAGAAAAAACTCTGCCTTCAAACTTTTTCAAACTGGATTTTTTTACAATAAATTTATTAATCAAGTGCAAAAAGTGAAAAAAAATTGGTTATTATTGTGGCCTTATCTTTTGTCTTCAGACAAAAACGGGAGGGTATTCAAGTTTTGGGAGGATATTCAAATTTTCCGTTTTCACCACAATAATTTTGCTAATTAGGTGTTTAACTGCAAATCTAACCTCATTTGTTTTGTATTTCTAATTACTCATACTTAATTTCTTTCTACATAATTGCATGTTTTTTATTTTTTTTTGCTTAAAATAGATACAAAATAATAAGAAAAGATTTGAGATTTTATGCAACTTTTAATACAGATACGTCACTGGTACGGTACTGATTTGCTTTACGGTAAACGATTAAAAAAGAAGAAATATAACAGACCAAGACCATCACTAGTTTCGAAAAACGAAGACGAAGAAGAAGAAGAATATAGAATAACGATTTTAAAGTCGGGAAAACACAAATACACTAACTTAGAAATAAAGAAAATACTGTATAATAACTAAAAAATATTAATAAATCAAAAATAAATGCAAAATCAAAAACCCACGCTTCAACAAAAATCAAAGAAATGACATTATTGACAGTGACATTTAACAATTTTAACTTTGATGTCGAGTGAATTCGTTGAACTTTCGATTCGGCTTATATCTAACTTCAGTTACGCAACCAGTGACGTAATTTCAACAATTGCGCAATATTCAAAAGGCACATTATAAAAATTAACAAATTGCTGGTAAAAATTATGTATGCAACTAAAATTAAAAAAACATATTGTGTTGTTATTTATTCATATAGTACTTGTTATTTATAAGGTTTTAAATAGAATCTGAAAATTAGTTAAACACCCAATTATGATAAGGAAGCGCCGTATTTTCAGATTCTCAAAATTGCGAATTTTTGAAACGCCGTTTTTGCAAAAAATATTAGTGTAGCGAAAAAAATCATACATCTTTTGTAGGTAATGAACTGCTTTTCATTTTTTGTGTAAAATGCTGTAAGTGTCATATTTCGGCAGATATCGTCGAAGAACTGGTTTTTGGGAACTCTAGAGCCATTTTCCCACCCTTCCACAAATTCCACGTAGCTGAGATTTTCAGAGGTAAATGTACATTTGAACACCTGCAAATTAAAAAAATTTTGACGGACAGACTTGATGCCCAGCTTTGGGGTATTTCTGGCGTTAATTTACTGGACTATAAAAAATGTTACCGAATTATTTATTCATGTTTTTCTCATTTCGGCGCCCCTTCCCAAATCGCACGTGTGCGACCGCATACGTCGCACACGCCTTAGGCCGGCCCTGAGTAGCATTTTTCTTGACCGAAAAAAGGTTTTTTAAATAGCGCGTTTATTTTTCTCATCATGGCGATCTCAAAAATGGCTGCAAATGTTTGCGTTTAGAAAATAAAACTCTAAAGTGATTTTTGTGTGGCAAAAACGTGGCGAGAATTACTGCAATCATATAATCAAGTGCCGTCACTTTAAAGGTATATTACTGGTTCCCAAAACGACACATTTAGTGATTATTACGTAATAGCCACCCCATTGAAGTTGCGATATCAGTTTCTATCATTATAATGCTACTTGGGAGGCTAAATAGATTTCGATCTCACACTAGAGATCACCCCTAGAAGTTTTGCTTCACAATTTTAGTTCACTTTGTATATGTAATGTCACTGAAAAATATTCATTTTATGCCAAAGTGAGGATTATGCTATAAACTCATTTAAAAAAATGATTGGTAAAAGAAAAGCACTTGATACTAGGTTTAAATATTAACCGCCTTAAGTAGTTTAATTTTGGAATATTATTTAATAAAAAAACATCGTTATTTAGGTATTGTTACAGCACATATTTTTTTTTAACTCTTGGAGAGATCTGCAATCTACCTAAAGTGGCAATAGACCCATCTCATATCTTTTTGTTGAAGAGATCATGCGTGAACTTAAAGTTACCAGATTTTCTTTCGTGTTGGCTAATATGAAAAATTAAGAATTTGACATACTTCAAAATTGTTAATATTTGTCAGTTAGGTTATGTTATTTTAAAAGTGATTTGTGTTTAATCAAAAGAAAAGAATTTTTAACGCAACAGGCCCTTTCTAGGGCTACAATTTTTAATATAATAGGATATCTGAATTAATGCAAAAAAATCCTCACCAATTCTGCCTAACATATAAATTTAAACTATTTCATCTAAAAGCAATAAAATTAATCGAAATTCATTTCTATTTAGTGTATGTTTTTAATAAAGACTTTAATTTTAGTTTTAAAAAACTGTAAATGCAAAGGGCTCTTCTCAGGGCCACAATTTATTTTTAAAAATAAAAGAAATGTGCATTGATTATGGTCTATTTTTATGTATGAGAGAGTAATAAAACAGCATTTCTAATGCAAAACTTAGTACGGTCATTTTAAATATTTTTACGGAATAATCTAAATATTTCCTAAAATTGTCATAAATGTACCTGAGCTAATACAAGTTTTGCGTCTTTTATTGGTCTTTTATAACCATAAGCTGTACAGAACAATAGAAAAAGGTTTAGACAGGCCAAAAGCCCTGTGTATTAAAGATAACATAGCCGTATCTTAAGATTATTTTCAATAAGTACCTATTTGCCAATTTTGTTTTATTTTAATTCCAAGAATTTCTTACAGTAATCAAATTATAAGTAGATATTTAATTGTTTTAAATCATTTACAGACAAACATTTATGTAAAAGTGTTGATGACACAGTGGAATTAGTTAGTAGTACGCTTGGTGTTGGGAAATCTACGATTTACAGAGTTGTTAAAGAAGAGAAATGTGGCGAGTTTCAAACAGCACGTAAAGCTCCAGGAAAACCAAAATTTCAAATAGAAAATCATTTGAAAGAAAGACTTCGAAGGAAAGTGCATGCGTTCTTCTTTAGAAAAGAATTTCCGACAGTAGACAAAGTTCTTGCCACGGTTCGAGATGATAAGGATTACCCTGAAATGAGTCGAAGCACACTATGGAAACTTTTAAAAGAAATAGGTTTTCTATGGAAAAAGCATTCTAGAGAAAGTCTATTTTAATAGAAAGAAGCGATATTGTAGTATGGAGAAGAAATTACCTAAGGACTATAAAAGAAATGAGAAACCAAAGAAGAAATATATTTTATTTAGATGAAACATGGATCAACGAGGGACATACACCAAATAAATTTTGGCAAGATGAAACTGTTACAAGTCGAAGACAGGCTTTTTTAAATAAGTTATCTACTGGTTTAAATCCACCATCAGGAAAGGGGCGCAGACTGATAAAGTACACATCGGTATTTCAAACGGTTTTGTTAAAGGTGGTTTATTGACTTTTGAATCTACTCGTACCGGTGACTACCATGAGGACATGAATGCTGATGTCTTTAAAGAGTGGTTCGAACAAATGATAGATCTTCTTCCTCAGAACTGTATAATAGTAATGGATAATGCAAGTTATCACTCGAGACTTACAGAAAAAATGCCCACAACCAAGTGTTTAAAAAAAGATTTACAGAATTGGCTAAATTCAAAGAATATTAAGTTCCATCCCGGTTCTGTGAGAAGAGAACTGTATCATTTGTGTTCCCTTCACAAAGAGAAATTAAAAAAATATGAAATTGATGAAATTGCAAAAAATCGTGGGATGACGGTGGTTAGATCACCACCATATCATTGCGAAGTGAACCCGATTGAACTGATATGGGCACAGATAAAGGGAGAAGTTTCAAGAAAAAATAATTCTTTTAAAATATAGTGATGTTAAACAGTTGTTTTTGGAGGCTGTAAATAATGTGAAGCCTGAAAACTGGGAAAAGGCAGTAAATCATACGATTAAAGAAGAAGAGAAAATGTGGAAGTTGGACAATATTACTGATGAAATGATCAAGCCACTCATTGTAAATATTGGTTGCGACAGTTCATCTTTTGATTTCGATTCTGATTTTTTATATTAAAATTATTATTTATGAACGTAACGTTGTTTAAAAGTCAAAGTTTAAACCCTTATACCTACATAACCCGTTTGACACAATGTTCTTAACATACCTTATGGAAAAATAAAATATTTTAGAAAAAATTGCACTTTTTTACCTTCAGCTGCTTAGAAGTTATAAGCAGGTTAATTAGGTGAAAATATAAGTGTACACCCGATATATTTATTATATTTATACAAAGGTTATTTCATACGAAAATACTCGAGGTATAACTTCACAAAATATTTTAACTGTCTACTAAAAGAAGTGGTACCCCTATGGATTACGAACGCTTTATTATTTTAATACTCTCTCATACATAAAAATAGACTATAGACACATATTTTGTTTTTGTAAAAAGCAATTTTTGTAGTTTATTTTATACATAAAAACACAAATACATTTTATTTCTTTAATTCATACATACACATACTGTAAAAATTTGATTGATACAACGTATTAAATTAATAGGAGTTTTATTTGATAAAATTTTAAGTTTTTATTCTTCGGAGAGCTCTCTCTACATGAACCCTTTCTCTCGCTATTTTTCTTATACAAAAAGTTGGTATATTTAAACATATACCAATATCTTCTAAAATGGATTTAATGTCAAACCTTTTATCAGCTAAAATTACATTTTCTCCATTCAGTTCCCCAATTTCCACTTTTCTTTTAAGAACTTTCTTCAACAATTTTTTTGTCTGATATGGAACCTGAAAATATATCATTTTGGTCACATCCTCTTCTTAATTTCATTAATGGCAGGAAAAATTCATTTAAAGGGGTTAATTTGTGATTTTTTGTGACTTTTCCCTTGTATAAATATTGATGAACTCCAATTTGTCCCTTTTTAGACCTAAAAAAGAATTCAAAAGCCACCAAAAATACTTTCCCTTGAATTTTTGTAGTATACTGCTGAAGCGATGCGTTTGGATTGTATAATAACTCTTTTGGTTTATGTGTACGCTTTCTTTTTCTTGTATTTGTAATTTGTGTATTCATATTTTCATTTTTATTTATTACAATATCAACAATAACAATAAAGCACATACACGTACCAAAACGGCCAACCCAATAAAAATACTTGGGGTAAAATCAGACAAGGATAGGTATAAAAGTTACTAGATTCAAACCACCCGCCGCTTTTTCGCGCACAAGCTCTAGCTAAAATGCGAGATATAAGACGGGTCTATAAGCGTTTGGTTTGACAGCACATATGTATTAGATCCAAATAGGCCTTCGACCGAGGTCATTCAGCCTGTTAAAGTATATCATTTAGTATTACTTTTTAAATTTATTACTTAAAGCTGTACTTTTAGTGAGATGACCGAATTGTCTTTAAGGACAGTTTCTTCACCTCTGTAATTTAAATAACCCAATTACTGAATGTCGATCTTCTAGTGAAATGTGGGATACCCTGTACATAGCAGAACGTCTTCATCTCTTTTCTCGATCTAAGAAATTCAGGATGTTCGCTTCGCATTTTTATAAATTGGTAAGTGGAAGAATTAAAAAGGAGAGAGTCGATCATGGAGGAGCGGGGTGCAGCGGCCGAGGAAAATGTCTCTAAAAGTCTCAGGGAGATAAGGTGAGAAATGTGTTAAGGGATGATTAAAAGGCTGGTGCGACGCTGCAGGCAAAGATAACGGCATTCGGTTTATTCTGTCGCACATATCTCGACGCGCCTCAATCATTCGTTCTCGCCTGCTTGCGGGATTGGGATTACTAATCACCTGGTGCGGTCCGGGTCCTTTCTCTTATATTGTGCCCCACTTCAATAACGATAACGTTTTTTGTCGGATTAATCTTCGCAGAAAGTGCATTCATAATTCACATCTCCGCTAATGGACCTCGTTTTTCATTTGGGGTTCTCCAGATAATATAACCTTTTTCTAATCTCGATTGCTACTGTTCTTATATATTTAATGATAATGAAGAGAACTGTTTCTGTTTTCTCCTTGATGACTAAAGCTAATGGATTTAATTTGGCTTATTTAGAATTTCTATTACATCGACATTGCCGCTACTATTAAAGGAATCGATCTGTTACATAATAATTTTTTTAACATTTCAATATAACATAATACAATTTTTAATATATTAAGGTTACAGGGAGTCGAAATAAACCCTTTGGAATTAATTTAAGACCAGAAAAAATAAATTTTAATTTGGGGACTGATTCCGATGGTATTAATTCAAACTTTTTAAATGAATCAGAATCAGAATTGCTTTATTGTTTCGAAAAAATAACATTTTTATAAACAAAGTAACGGGAACTATATTGATGAAAAACTTATTAAAATAAAACATCACAACTACTTACAAAAAATGTAAAAAATTTAAAAATGTTTTTCTTTTTCATATATAAAAGTAGTTTAAAATTAAAGTTAAAACATACAAAGGTAACAATCACAAGTACAGTTGAAAATGTGTCAGAATTAATCCAAAAGGTACTCTTCGAGTGCATAATAAGCCCTTTCAAGTAAAATATGCTTGACTTTTCGTTTAAATAGACTTGCACTAGATATATTTTTAATTTCCGAGGGTAAGTGATTGTACATTTTAATACCATTATAAATCATGGAATTTTTTACTAGATTTGATTTTGGGATGGGCAACCTTATATTATATATTTAGAAAAGACTGTAAGACTTGTACACACTTAAATGTAGAATCGAAGAAAAAACTTTTTGTAAATTTTAAGAAATGTCTTCTTATATTATGTCATTTCTAGTGAAATGGTTGTGAGTAATATTAATTTCAGTGTAGTTATTTTTATGCTTGTGTATTAGCTTGTGTCAGGCAGACACCTCCCAGCTAGCAATTTAACTTTTATAATGGTTGTGAGAACTGTTATACAACTGATATTATAGAAACATGAAAATCGTATAACGCAGCTTAAAACTATTATACAATGTCTATTCAACCAAAAAGGGCCCACGTTTATAAAACACATTGCTATTATAGATGTTCTATAAGCTGGTTATACAACCATTATAACATTCATATAACTATATTAAGTAATACTTATAAACCTTTCGTAAACAATCCTTATACAACAAGTTTACATGTGCACTTCGGAATTGCTATACAATCATTGTATAGTGATTGTATACGGCAGCCTCGCACAATAATAGAACTTCAAAAAATATATATATTTTATAAGTGTATTATTATGCAGCCTGTATTGCAATACGACAAAAATACAATCATTATGTTATACAGTGATGAAATTTAGAACAAAATAATGGCGTTCAAGATTCATTAAACATGGCGTACAAAGAAATAATAAAAATCTCCGATACTCGCAGGTAACTCAAAAATTTCCTTGCGCAATGAAGTTTTCGTGTATTTCGTGTATTTCTATCTAAAAAATTGATGGGCCTCAGTTTAAATTACACGGATGGTTTATTAAAAATTTAAAAAATATATAGTTTTCTTTTTGACAGAGTTAGATAATTAAAGTAAACAGCCGTATAACAGCCCGTCTGATATTGAAAATGTACATAGATATTGTCATTTCATCACTAAAATTTGCGATTTCAGACATTTTGCGCGTAGCGTTTGGTCTGTGTATTTTTAAAAATGTCAAAAAATCTGACCTAAGTGACTCATAGCAGCTCGGTTCATTTTTGTTTCAAATCATTCGTATGGATGCCGAAATTACAAAAATACTGTTTTCAGACATTTTGAGTGTCGCCTATAATGAAAAAATGTGCTGGAGTTACGCTTCTGTGTCAAGAACGGCCAAAAAGTGGATATATATGATAAATAATGTTTAAGAGTGTTCTATACCCATCAACTCTGTCAATTTCATACACAACCTCGAAATCCTCGCCCCTTACGTCTTCGATGAACCCCCCTCTAAGGAAATTGTTAGGCAGCATGAAATAAATCTGTGTATTTGCGGTTGCATAGTTACCAATTCTCGGATAAGGACGACGTCTAGACGTAGCATTTTCAGTCGTAGATTTCTATTGACACGAACACAACTTTATGCGATCTAGCGGTATTAATTTGACAGTTTGACATTTGAATTTGTATAGTAACCTCTTTTCTATAAATTTTGCATACTAACTCACAGTTTTTATTCGGGACAACAGCATAAGGCTTACACGAGTTTGCAAGCCTATAAGCAGTATGAGGCCAGGGCTCTTCATAGTGTTTTAGCCAAATTGTGAAAATTGTGTTTGATATACTGAAATAATACAAATAAAACAAATAAATTATGAAAAAAAAAATTAACACTACTACAATTTTGTCCAATGCAGTATATAACAATCTCTTTTTTTAGACAACATACTCATTGGACTAATGGAACAATTCGTTCTACATGAATTCGTACAGTGGCAATATTGTGTGTATTTTTCAAATCAGTGGGATGTAGTTGATTTTTTCCCTTTGTAAAGGCTGGCATATTTAAATTCGCACCTAAAATTTGTAGAGAATCTTGAATTAAAAAACCTCTGTCGACTAAAACAATATGACCTGGTAAAATTAAATTTACAAAACCACAGTTTTCTGTAAAAAATTTGTCACTAGTGTTTTAACAGAGCAGGTTTACCGAAAATTTACACAAGTAATAGTAAAAAAATACATACCTGCCCTGACCTGTTATAATATGCCTAGAACAAACATGTCTATTGTTTACTTGGCTTTCAGAAAATGTACGTTTCACAGCTTTAGTCCAAGAATTTCTTCATTCACTAGACAATGCATTTAAATGATCCCCTCCGTTTGTCAAAACGACAGGAAACCGGAAAAATGATACATTATCTCTTTCAGAACGCATTGAGCATTTAATAACACTACTATTTATTTCTTCTGAATAAAGAACTTTAAAAAAAATATTTCTGATGTTTACATATGAAACTAAAGTTGTGTGCCTCCCAGCAAATATGGCCGACCTGTCACCTACGTCATCCTAGAATGGTCTATATTCAAGTCAACACAACAATCCAATGTAAATAAATGCAATCAGAATAACTGTCGTCTTCAATTAACTTCCTCCTTTGCGTTAACGAAACCCGAATTCGGATTTTACCGTTTACCTGATCTTTTCTGATTGGCCAGGATTCTGTAAAAATCCGACACAACAAGGCGAGAGCTCCCGGAAGCCGCTAAACACAACCTAACCTTTATAGGCCTCGTGCAGATGCGCGCGCATCGCATTTTTTGAGGCCGCTTTTTTATATTTGAGGGGAGCTGCGAACTGCGAAACGAAATTTTTTCAAAAAATAATAAATAAAACGTTAAGATAACTTTGTTGAAAGTTGAATGAAGTGATTTGCCATAATATTCACGCATAAAAGTAGTAAGTTTACATCATAATATTTTCGTAATTTTTAGTTTTTAATAACATAACCTCTTTTCAGTTGTATTTTTAGAGAAATAATATAATATTCACGTAATATTATTTAAAAAAAAATGTGAATAGAACAATGTTAAATTTACTATTTGATATAGATATTTTAACAGTCAATCGATATTCTAGATCCGTTTAATTACAAATTTCACATGAATCCTTATGTTAAGTTAATGGAGAGCGGCCTCAAAATGTTTTCAAAATACGCCACCTGTTTCGCTGGTGTTCCACAGTGTTACCCCCACTTAGTAGTCTGCACGAGGCCTATAAATATATTAAATCTGGTAAAATTTTAATTTTTAATTGCTTTAAAAGAGGACCGTCAGGGGGCAGCACCTCCCGGTACCCTCTGATATTTTGAAGCAATGTTCAATTTTAGTAAAATCTACTTACTTTTTTCAAAAATGGTAAGTACAGAAGTTGTTCAGTGGCAAATGAAGAACGGCGGATGATAGCTTATATACGTATATGACTTTTTTTGTATTTTTTTCATGTTATTTCGTTTATGTATATAAAAAAAAGTGATCATCCGTCAGTCTACGATAAATAATAAGCTCGGATATAATAAAATATTCTTTTTGTTGAGAATTAAGCCCGCAATTTTAACATTAGCATTTCCAATATGGCGGAGGGTATAGAACTCCCTTAACCCACAGGTTATGATGAGTTTTAATTTTAAGATTATTGTATTTTTTAAATAAACAATAGTCGCACGGTCTATTTTTTGTAGTAAGTAATTATTTAATTCTTCATTCTGCGCTGGGGGTGGTTTTTGGCCGGGGTGGGGTCAAGTCGAAAATAATTTTTGATAACGCCACCTTGTTTAGCATCCTCGAAAACGGGGGGAAGATATATTTTAAAATGTATTTTTCCGAGATTTTATTTTGGCGCTAAAAATACGTTAATAATGATACATCAAAAAGTTGTCTGATTAGTTACATGCTACATTCAATTTGTCTGATAGCATTTTTTTCGACATCTGGGCAATGTATTCAACCATTTATGACCAATTTCAGACAGATTGCTATGGGTCAGTGACATCAGATTTGTTAACATGTTCGAAATGCCATAAAAATGTAAGGAGACAGGATTTTTGTCTGAAAATTGATTTTTCCGCATCAACTGACCCGACTTTATCTCTAAAAGTGACTTTCAGACGGGGTGCTGTAAGTTTTTTTTGTCTCATTGTTTTCTGAATGGTCTCCTGGGTAAACGCGCTACAATCTCGGTTTCTGAAAACTGTGTTCTCGGTATCTCAGGGTTATTTTATAACTACATTCCGGAAATCAGACGAGTTGCTATAAAACTTAGGTTAAATTTGTTGACATTTTTGAAAATGCGCTCAGATCAGACGTTTGCGCAAAATGTCTGAAAATCGCATTTCCGCGTACAGGGTCATATTATAATATATCGATTCCATGTGGTTTTAGCCGGGCTGCTATGAGGCAAAAATCTTGGTTGTCATCTCTCTAACTATTAGTTCTATAACAGTACTCCCTATTTTATCAAAATTTTTGGAAAGGGAATTTCAATTTCAAATAAACGACATTTAACCAAATATTCTATTTTTCTAGGCCACATATCTTAAAAGGAATCATTACAGGGTGTCCCAGAAGTACCTTTGGAAAATTCAGGGATGAATAGAAGTGGTAAAAATAACGTTATTGCTTCATAAAACTTTTTATAAAAAGTTATGGACTTAATAAATTTTTTTCAATTTTTTTACGCCATTTTTTTAACGCCATCTAGACTGTGGTATTTGACAAAAAAATCTTTTTGCAGAAAATCGTAACATATGTTTTTACAATTGTCTAGTAATTTTTAGCCCCATGGATAATTATTTTTTAAGTTTTGGTCTTAAAGTTGAGCAAAATTTTTGTTTTTATGACATTTTCAATTTTTGGTCAATACCGCGAAAAATATTGATTTTTGAAAAAAAAAAAAATTAAAGAGACAAGGCTTTGAGCAATTGTTCTTCCGAATAACTACCATTTTTTTATCTTTGCATTTATAACCGTCAATGTCATTTTTTCGGGTCAAATATTGAAAAAACGATCATTCCAATGAAAAACTTTGTCATAACATGATATTTCGGCGATATCTTAAGCTTTAAAATGTATATTATTTAATATTATCAGCCAAAAAAAAGTTACGGGCAAAAAATACATTTTTTTTAGAAATGTACGATTATTGTGGTGAAAATCGTAATTTTCTGCGCACTATAACTCGGGAGGGAACATTAATTCATTAAAAAAGGTGATTTATCAATTACGAATTTTTTTTTTCTTTTTTTCACACCCCCACCTTCCCCCACTCAAAACGCAACTAACGAAAGTTTTCTACCTCTGGACACCTTTACTAGCAATTTGCAAAAAAATTTAAGTCGATCTGATCAGTTACTAGTTTCTGCTCGATATTACAAAAAAAATTTACTAGCTTTATTGGACTACTTGTTAATTTTTACCCCTCCCATAAAAAAAAGCTAAATCCGCCCTTGAGCAGGTCATAATGCATGAATATCTGCGTATTCGTTTCGAGTAAACTGTGCCATTTAATTATGAAAATGTACTTAAACAGAAAAATCAATAGAAAAGTATTTCGCCACTACAAAATAGCAAATTAACTGACAGATGTTGGATGTCAAATGAATCCACACTATAAAATCAAATCGTATTAAACTTCAAATAATGACGCACTTTATAAAATGGTTGATGCGCTATTTACTCTGCTTTACCTAAACTTAATCGACATGAAGCAAGAGTATCTTTATATTATAAAAATATCTAAGGAATCCACTAATGTTATTTACAGTCCAGTGTCACTCTTGTCTAAAAATTATGAGGTGTTAACCTTTGGGCATAGTCCGTTCCTGACTTCCTAAAAGATTTTGTGACAAACTTAAATAACTATTTTAATCACACTAATGCGATTTGCAACCTACCAGAGTTTGGTTGAATTTGAGGTTATGGTACGAAAGTTATAAATAAAAAATGATTTTCAATCTTTAAATTTAGAGGCCCATATCTTGGAAACGAAGGCTCGTAGGGAAAAAAGTTATATGAAGCAATAACGTTATATTCATCCCTGAATTTTCCAAAGGTACTTCTGGGACACCCTGTATGTGTGGATGTTAACCGATCACATCTAAACTATTTGACCGATTTTGACAAATAAAGTGTCTATGGATTCGCATTGGTGACGTACGTGTTGTAGAGTATATTAGTTCACGATTGTATCCAGTTTATTTACTAAATAAACATTCATCATTCATCCTCTATGTACTAAACTTATTAATTTGTTTACGATTTCGAAACATCTGCCTTCTTTCCCGCTTTGGAAGTACCTACGTTATCTGCAAAAAACTACAAAAACCCAAAACGCAAGATCGTAAGTAATCTGAGAAAGTAGCGTGCAGAATCGAAGAACAGTCCACACGGTGTAATGCCACACTACAATGGTTATTTGTAAATGGTCAGCGATCGCATGGATGATACGTAATCTCTACGCTGCATCCAACATTAAAAAATCAATGTCGATATATAGCAATGGCGAGCCATTGTATGTTAAATCAGTCGGGACAATTAGAGTCGCAGTGACTCTTACGTTCAGAATCTCGCGTAAGCCTCTCAGATGCGACACCAATATGTTATTCTTGGCGATATCCTATTTTATCCTTAACACCTAATTGTTATGCGGCGGTTCTACTGCTCTAGCGAAAAGCAATATGTTCTCGTATTCAAATAGGCAATTGCTCGAAATACTGGCAAGTTGTCTTTTTTAAAACTATCATACATTTCTTGGGAAAATGTTCTGTTCAAGAAATGAAATCGAACACAAAAACTTACGAGGTGGTATTAATATCTAGGAACTTTTTATCGAACAAAATCGGAAAGTGACTGTGATGTTTGACTAATAGTTACTTCGACAGAGAACTTTGAGCACTCTGTTTCTTCTCCTCCATCCATTTTCTGCATGTATCCCTCTATAAATACATCTTAGCATCTTTCTTATAGATTCTTACTTTTGTTTTCCTAGATACATACTTTGATTTAATCATTTTTGTTAAACTGCCAATTTTCTGGTTTCCTTTAGCTATTCTACCTTTCAAATCAAACTCTTTCGTCCTAATTTTACTATTTCACTCCTAAGTAAAAAAGTTAACTCTCTTAAATGTATACTTTTGACTCCATGTGATATTAATCGTAACTGATCTTCTTTATTTTGTTTCCAATCCCACATTATCACGTATTTTGTTTTATTTCTAAATCAATTAATTTTTTGTCACAAGATCTGAGCGACTAAGCGATGAAGAAAGCAGAAGACCAGAACTCCAAAAGATTCAGACAACACTACAACAAAACGCATTTTCAAAAAGAGACATAAAAAAGGCAGATAGATTTTGACAGCACAAGAGTAATAGACAGCCTAGACCAAACGAATAATCAGAGAAAGTAACGAAGTTGAAAAACGACCCGCCAACTTAAATACCAGGGATGACACATAAAGACTTCCCTCCACGTAGAAACTAGCATTACAGCCAAAGTCAAAGCCCGCCCGAACCCCACCAACAGCAGCCCAAGCAAGAAAGACCTGAAGATGGCACATGAGATTGTGCCGAAACGTCGTCACTTTAATTTTTTTCTATGTTTTGGTTCCCACGAAAGGAGATATCCTGTAATGTTCAGAGAACATCGTGAGAATCAAGGGAAAGAAGGTAGGAATTGGTGTTCTTCTTAAATTTCTAGAGGGTGTATGCCTCAGGGAACACCTCCATAGGCAATGTGTTCCAAAGCTTCGCTGTTCGTTGGATGAAGAGTCTTTGGAAAGAGATGTTCTGCAGGTCTTCAAAGTGACCACAAAGGGGTGTGAAAACTGAGCTTGATGGGTTAATCTCGAAGAGACTGCTGGAGGAGGAATGATTGTTGAGATTTCAGTATCTAGGCCTTAAATGGTACAACTTTTCCATCTGTTGCAGTAATATTAATATCAATTACAAAAAAAAATATGTTCGTGCTTTGGGGGCCGGGTATCATGACCCAATGACTCCCCCTGGACCCGCGCCTGGCTAGATGCATTTTTTTATTTTTATTTTCTTTTATTTTATGATTACCTCTAGCTTGTACCCCTTTCTTTAATATTTTAACATGATCAATGATTTCCTTTTAAAACGTTATAAACGTTCGTATTTTTGAAGATGTATTAAATTAGAGGGAGCTTATTTCGATAACTAAAAATTATTTTGATATATTTCTACAACTGTCTTCGTTAACATATGTCATTGCCTACTCATCCTGCTGCTATTAAAAACCTAAACACCCTAAATTAAATGCAGACAGCTGCTTTCTTAACAAAAAAGGAAAAAAAAAGAAAAACATAAAACCGTTTGGCAAATCCTCTAGACTATAACCAATGAGTCGCACTTATCGAATCTAGGTAATCTAAGCTTGCCATGCATATATTCACATGCACCTAGATAACTTCGCTTATTTATTATTGCCTTATGCAAATTATGGTCGTATCTACAAGGAAAAATGCACGAGTGGCCGGACGATAGCGCGAGATACCGCCCAATATTTTGCACTGACACGATAAACCAAATACAAAACCGAAAATTAAACAAAAAGACGCATGAGGTGCGTTAGCCCAGTCTCTAGAGGATGTTATTTATTTTTGGAAATGTTTCATTTTGGTGGAATCGGTAAAGTACTACTGAGTCGTTTGGTTACTATCTTCCCATTTAATCAAGTTTCGCGCTACTTCGTTAAAAATGAATTTTTGATGGAGAAGATATCAATAAGCTATATAAACGAAACGTCTTTATTTTACTAAAAAGTAAAAGTAAAAAAATATAGTATTAAGAGGACTTTTTCATATAGTGGAGTCGATCTGGCGAAAAAAAAACCCGGTAAACGAAGTCGCTCTTTTTGAAAATTTTGTTTTGTGATTTCATAGATTCGAGGTACCTCTTTCACGTGATCACTAAGAGAGATGCGGAGGGGGGTAAATTAACATGTAAAGATATGGAAAATCGGTTTTTCGCACGTAACTCGCTGAGTTTTATTCGGATCGAAACGACTTCTGCATATAAAATAAAGTGCTCGCGAAAACGCATAAACTGAATTTCAACCCGTCTAAATGGGTCTAACGGTTCTCGAGATATTGCGATTTGAAAGTAAACGAATTTTCGCGTTTTTAGCAGTGAAGAAAGCGACTTCGAGACTTTTTTTTTCCTCCTATACGTATTCGTGACCCAATCATTGTGTCCAAATTTCAATTAATCTTTGACTCCAGGCAACTTTTTCAATTTTTGACCAATCCGGGTCAGCAAAATGGTAAACTCTTTCTTGAGGACACTGCTACAGGATGTATTAAGGAGATGATGGTTTTCGCGAAAACGGACAAATGGCGATCGTATTTCGGATTTTGCCAATTTTATTTTTAGATTTTCGCAACTAAAGAGTAAAGTGGGGAAAACTTTTTATTCGCCATCAACTGCGGAATTTTTTTCTCTTTGATTTGAGTCCTACAAGAACTCAATCCGATAATCAGGAAGGGAGGGAAAGGGGTAAACGCGTTTTACACTGTAGAAGGGCAAGGGATAGGGTTAGTGTCTTCGTGCTAGGCTCATTTTCAAGGGCAATCAGGTATCTTTCAAGATTTTTTTACCCCAAAGCTCTATCTATATTAAGGCCTGCAGGGGTGCGTGATAAAAGCCGCCGTGAAATTAGATGCCGGAATAGTATGTGTGAGAGAGAAGAGAGATGAACCTTAGCTTAGCTCCATCCCGGCATCTAATTTTACGGCTGCTCAGGGAGCGCACTCGCTTTTATAAATATATCACGCACACCTGCAGGCCTTAATATAGATAGAGCTTTGGGGTAAAAAAATCTTGAAAGAGAACTGATTGCCCTTGAAAATGAGTCTAGCACGAAGTCACTATCCCGATCCCTTGCCCTTCTACAGTGCAAAACGCGTTCACCCCCCTCCCTCCCTTCCTGATTATCGGATTGAGTTCTTGTAGGGCTCAAATGAAAGAGAAAAAAAATTCGCAATTGATGGCGAATAAAAAATTTTCTCCACTTTACTCTTTCGTTGCGAAAATCGAAAGATAAAATTTGCAAAAGCCAAAATTTCGCGAAAACCATCATCTCCTTAATACATCCTGTAGCAGTGTCCTCAAGAAAGAGTTTGCGATTTTGTTGACCCGGATTGGTCAAAAATTAAAAAAGTTACCTCGAGTCAAAGATTAATCAGTGTTTGCCCTCCTCCGCCCCCCAAAATTAAACTAGCGAGTTGAAATTTAGACACAATGATTGGGTCATGACTATCTATCGGAGGAAAAAAATTAAGTCTCGAAGTAACTTTATTCCCTGTGAAAAACGCGAACAAGGCTCTAGGTGTGTTCTCGCCGCGGCGAAAATGCGTTTACTTTCAAATCGCAATATCTCGAGAATCGCTAGACCGATTTAGAGTTTATGCATTTTCGCGAGCACTTTATTTTATATAGAGAAGTCGTTTCGATCCGAATAAAACTAAGCGAGTTACGTGCGAAAAACCGATTTTCCATATCTTTACATGTTAAATTACCCCCTCCATACCTCCCTTAGCTTTTATATAGTAATCACGTAAAAGAGAAACTTCGAATCTATGAAATCACAAAAAAATTGTCAGAGGTAAAAATACAGATTCGTTATTATTTTCTTCCACTAGCATCAAGCAGGGCACAGCAGATTGGTTTCTAGCTAATAGATTCGTTTTAAAACTCAAAAAGTATTTTTTAACCTCCACCACGAAGAAATAGGCATAAAAATAAATCAGAAGAGTACACTCTTAAAAATGGTTGTGAAAAAACTTGATAAGTATGGTAATTTTAACAAAATATACTATGTGACCTACATTTTACATTATATATGCCTTAAGAATACATTGTAAAATTATTCACAGAATAATGTATGTGAAAAATACCGCCAATGTGAAATTACATTGTAAAAATTACTGGTTTACAGAATTCATTCTGTAAATGAAATTACACAGGTTTAATTATGTGAATACCCCTCCACTTAGATTATTGAGACAAATAATTACCGATGGTAACGCCACATTCGTCGATCAGCTGTTCCCGAAACTCGTAACGTTTGCTAATTGTGCATTAAGTTATACTGAGTGAATGGTTTATTTGTAGTGTTTTAAGACTCTTTGTGATTGTTTGAGGTTTTTGATTTGGAAATTATCATAATATACCTGTGCATGTAAGTATTTAGATTCAATTGAACCTGTTTTTTTGAGTTGTTATTCTAAAGTTGGCAGTATTGACAGGAACAGTAGTGAAAAAATGTCCTTGAACTTATGGTTTTTCCTTTATTACCCTCACCATTTCGTATAAAAATCAATTCACAATTAACAATATTTTTTCAAAATTAAAAAACAAAGTTCCCTTTTTGGAATAATCCAATTTAGTACATTGTCCATGTTCACAATGTTACAAAAAATATCGGTCAAACCAAACGAAAACTCAAAGAGAGAATTTGCTCACATAAAAGTGATATTAGGAATTTAAAAAGGACATGCGCTAACTGCAATAAGTTTAAGTTTTTGGCTTGTGTACCCCTTGGCAGTTCATTATCCTAAATTGTACCCCTTACATTTGAAAAATGTTTATAATTGAAATACTCGTAGTTGTTATTGATGTTTATTGATGAAATCTAAAAGATTTATAGATACATAATTTTTGAAAGTATAGTGTTAACATCCGCCATTGCTAAATTTTTTTCGCGCACCCTAACCCACCAAACGCGTAACCCTAGGGGTACGCTTACCACGGGTTGAGAATCGCTGATCTAGAAATTCGAAAAGAGCGACTTCGTTTTCAAAACCACATTTACTCCACTAATACTATATGTATATTTAGCAACTAATATTAAAAAATATAAATTAAAGTAGAGATAAAAATTTTGTGTACAAATAAATTGTTTCAATTTTATTTTTGAAGGAGATTATGAATTTTATTTCTTCAAACAACGAAAAAAGTTTGGGACCAGGTGTTGGAGTAATAATCATACAGGAACTAAATATTACATATACAATGGACAGCTAAAAACCCTAAATGAATAGTATTAAATATACAATTAGAAGAAAAAGTAAATTTAATTCAATTCTACTAGCGTAATCTCAGAAGTACCTCACCTAATGAAAAAATAGAAAGATTAAGAGGAGACAAAAAAGAAATAATAACAGGCACAAAGAAAATATTGAAAGCATTATTAAAAATAGCTAATTGAACCAGAAGAAGAAATAATTAAAAAATAGAAGAAATTACAGAAGAAGAATTAGACGAACTCTACAGATAAACAAAATAGGCAAAGCATAAGGAGAAGTTGAAATAGCATCCGAAGTGATCAAATGGCTGAGTCAGATAGTTAAAGAATGGATAGGGATTATTTGGAGATATGCATAGAAAAGAGATTGGGAAAACAACTTGGTAATCCTACTTTTGTTTGTGGGCGTTTGATACCTTTTTTGTGCATTTTAACTAAAAACTTGCAGATGGCACAAATTACACAGGCCCACAAAACAAAAAAAGTGGAATGAACTTTACATGTGAGTATACTACCCCTATGGATTTCGAACCGCTGAATCCGAATCTGGTTTCAGAATTTCCCCTGGACCCCCAGTTTTCCTCTAGCCTAGGGGAAATGCGTGAAATCTTAGAAATTTCAGTATCTGTGAAAGCAATTTCGATCTACGCAAAACGATAATGTTTTTACGTATCTCGAGTCGCTTAGTTTTAATCTCACTGTATAATTTCCCTAGAGTACCTCAGAATTCCACTAGCCTAGGGGAAAAAGTGTTAAGCTGAGCAAAATTTGTGATTTCTGAAAGGTTCTATTTTTGCGCAAGAAAGCTTATATATTTTCGTATTTTGAGTTCCTGAATTTATATCTGACGTACAAAATGTTCCACAGTACTTCAGAATCTGGCCTAGGGAAAAAAGTAGACAATTATGCAAAAATTGAAGTTTCATGCAGGCCTTTTTCGTACGGAAAAGTTGAGATCTTTCCGTCTTCTGAGTTGCCGAGTATAAATTGCCCTAGCCTACGGAAAATTCCATTATATATTATTAATATGTTCGTCTTTTCCTTGTTCTTTTATCGTACTACACTTTTTACCTTAGACTGGGAGAATTTCTCCTTATAAAAAAAGGCACATTTTTCGTAGGCTAGGGCAATTGTGAGGAGCTGGACGAAAATTCTGATGACAGAAATCAACACGGCAACTGAGAAGACGGAAAGATATCATCTTTTCCGTACGAAAAAAGCCTGCATGAATTCAGGAACTCAAAATACGAAAATATATAAACTTTCTTGCGCAAAAATAGAACCTTCCACAAATCACACTTTTTTTCCTAGGCTAGTGGAATTCTACTCTAGGGAAATTCTACAGTGAGATCAGAACTAATCCACTCGAGATACGTGAAAACATTATCGTTTTTCGTAGAACGAAATTGCTTTCACAGATACTGACATTTCTAAGATTTCACGTATTTCCCCTAGGCTAGGGGAAAACTGGGGGGTCCAGGGGAAATTCTGAGACCGGATTCGGATTCAGCGGTTCAAAGTCCATAGGAGTGGTATACTCAGATGTAAAGTTCATTCCACTTTTTTGTTTTGTTATTTTAAATACTTTTTGTCATAAATTCGAATTTTCCCGATTAACTTATAATTAGCATCCTTTTTGTTCGAGAACAAGGCAGGGGCGGATGTAGGATTTTTCAGAGGGAGGGAGCGATTCCGAACTGAAGGGGGCGACACAGTAATAATTTTCGAAAAAATATTGTAATATAGACACTAAATGGTGAAACATACTACATATATTGCCCTAAATCCGCCATTGGAACAAGGTTTTAGCAGCCAGAAAAAAACGTACCAACAATTAATTTTCAGTTTCTTACAAATATAATGATTCAGGTCTCCTTTTTTTTTTCACGTCAATATCTGACGATCATTAAAAAAAGTTCTGAATCCCCCGGACCATTTTTAAACCGCAAAACAAATTTGTCGTAAATAAGTGATAAAGGGGATGGGTTCGCAGTGCAAAATTGACGGATTAATGAGATGCGAAAATTTGATAATGGCAACGGCGGGTTTCAGACTGATAAATGCACTTTTTGAACATGCACAATGATTGGCACGCAGATTAAGATATCATAAAACACATATGTGTTTCACCATTGAAAAGAGGAAATAAAAGCTTATGTCTATTAGCAGCGTCTACTTAATATGTGAAATGAGATCCATTTTGGTTTTACAAAAAAAATGGAATAATAAAATCTAAATCATTTAAAATAATATTCGAAATAAAAAGAACAGCTCTTGTTATATATTTAGAAAACTGTTATTCATGAAACAACTGAGAAATACTGAGTTAGGCCACTGAACGAGCTGTCATGAGATGACATGTCCAATTGAAATAAAAATTTATGAATCAAATAGAAGAAAGTTGTTAATATATGTAGTCACAGCTTTTTTTTTTTTTTTGCGGAGGTGAAGGAAAACCCTTTATGGGGAAGTTATGAGCCTAAAATCTCAAGGTCTACTGTGAGACTCTCCTTTCAAAGCATACTCACTAAAAAACTTCACCCCCTGGTTGGGTCCGTCTGACCGAAGCCTCCGGTGACACTTAGGCCTGTCGGCCCATTGTATCTTCCCTCTCTGTTTACAATACCCAGTCCAGTACCTTAGTGCCCTGTACAAGCTTGTACAGGTCCTGTACTGAGTGGAAGTTGTATAGTTCTGGGTCACCTATTGGCTGCCCAAAAATTTGCTGTCTTTTGCGGTCCAGTGCCTCGCATCTACACAGTATATGTGTCACTGTTTCTGTTTCCTTACCGCACAGTCTGCAGGTAAGGTCACCATTGTACAGTCCCATCTTGTTGAGTCACAGCTTAGTTCAGCATTAAGGGAATATAAAAGACAATATATAGTTTGGCAAAATTCTTTAAAGGCAGTTTATCAGGAAAAAATAACCATTTGTGGCATTCTCAGATAAAAGGAGATTAACAGTAGCGTACTTCATTTAAATGGCCCTTTGAAAATTACTTAAATTGTATACAGGGTGGTACATAGACGTATGGTAGATTCTTTAAAATTAAAATTAAAATATTACGATTTGAACCAACTTGCTCTAATAAAATGTTGCTAATAAGGAATATACAGGGCGATAAAGGTTAAATTTTAAGATTTATTTTTTGCAATAACTTTAGCGTTTTTGGATATGTATACATAAAAATTTGGAACTGGGAGTTTTTGGGCACGAGAAATCAGAATCTGGTACCTACTTCGATGTAATTTTAAGGTTGATAACAAGTATGCTTTTTTATACTAAAATAACGTGGATTTAATATTATTTTACAAAAATAGCGCTAACTTAAAGAGCAAAATGGTTGATCGCACATTACATCGAAGTAGGTACCAGATTCTGATTTCTCGTGCCCAAAAACTCCCAGTTCCAAATTTTTATGTATACATATCCAAAAACGCTAAAGTTATTGCAAAAAATAAATCTTAAAATTGAATCTTTATCACCCTGTATATTCCTTCTTAGCAACATTTTATTATAGCAAGTTGGTTCAAATCGTAATATTTTAAAGTGAGGAATCTACCATAATTCTATGTATAATTACTTAAGGACCACCCTGTATAATAGTTTTCCACGCGTAGATAAAAAAGACCCATAGTGTACTGAGGGTGTATCTAACGGAGATGCCTCAAAAATGTATCTAAAACTTCTAAAATCCCTTATTGAGTTGCAATTTGTGAACCCCCCCGTCAAGACGACAATTTCTGTATCTTTACTTGAAATATTAGAAAACACTTTTCTTTATGATGGACAAACTATAGTTCCTTCAATTTTTTTTAATGATACTATTTATACATATTATACATATTTATACATATAGTAGGGGAGGCCGAGATGCTAAATCTGCATTGGATTGTGAAGATTAGGTTCTAAAACGAAAAAAATGTATGTTAAGTTTTCCATTTTAGTGGGTCGAAGAGCGTGTAAAAATTATCAAAATGTAAAAAAAAACAGTAATATTGTCCATTGTGGCTAAACGGTTAATATTTTGAAAATTTTATTTTTTCACGGATATGTGGGTTGATAAAGGCTACATTTTAAAATTATTTTGAAATATACAGGTTGTCCCAAATCTATTAATTTTGGAGTTATTTTTATTTTTGGAGTTATTTTAATTTTTGTTATATTTTACATTATTTTTCTACCATAACGCCTAAATATAACACCCTGTATTTGATCAGCTTGGACTATGATCCGAAAAAATTATCTTTGAAACTATGTGTTTGGTTTTGACATTACTAAAAATGTTTCGAAATGCATCAAAATCTGTATGGAAAAGACGGATAGATTTAGGTTTAGGTTAGTGAAGATGATTTTTTTTATAATATGCTGTTTACAGATGAATCCACTTTTCATAATAATGGATTAGTTTGACGGTTAACCATACACATTTTGATGCATCTCGAAATATTTTTAATAATGTCAAAACCAAACACATAGTTTCAAAGATAATTTTTTCGGATCATAGTCTAAGCTGATCAAATACAGGGTGTTATATTTAGGCATTACTGTGGAAAAATAACGTAAAATTTAACAAAAATAAAAATAACTCCAAAATTAATAGATTTAGGCATAGTAGACCTTCATAATTTTTAAAAGGCAATGGAATTTGCTACATAATAGGATTATAAAATACAGGGTGTCCTATTTAAAATAAGAACGATATTGTCGTTTGAATATGTCATTAGAGAATCGCCCCGTTTTGGACGCACTGTATAATTTTAAACAACTCTAAATAAATTATTGCTTTCAATTGTTAGTCTAATTTTCTTCAGTTAAAATAGGATTTGGCTGATTTCATAGGTTTCCAAGTTATTGTTTTTCTTGTAAGTGCTTCCATTTTTAGAAATAACTTTGATACGCCACACTTTTTTGGGACAACCTGTATATTTCAAAATAATTTTAAAATGTAGCATTTATCAACCCACATATCCATGAATAAACAAAATTTTCAAAATATTAACCGTTTAGCCACAATGGACCGTTTTTTTACAACTTTGTGACTCGCCCATTTCCTTATGTCACGCGCAAATTGACAGATTATTGAAATATACACTTTTCTGGATGTACTTAACTTACCTTTTCTTAATCTGTCGCGCTCGAGTTTTTCTAAGGATCGATCTTTTTTACTAATCTGACGGGCTGTCCTCAACGCATATTAAGGGTTCATATATGGTAGCGGTACATTACAGGGTGCAAGGTTTCTCCTCATATATATGCGGTTTGAAGAAGATGTTTAGAATTTAAGTTAAAAATTGAACTTTATGATGAATAAATCAATATTAATAAAAAGTATTATTTTCATAATTTGTAATTTTTCACTTTCTCCATTAGCTTTCCCCGGATAATTATAATGCCAGAATTGAATTCGGCATCCCAGAAAACCCCCTAGTAAAGATTTTCGGCTGATTTTCATGGACGTTCCAATTTCTCCCCCCAATCACCCCCGCAGAGCCACCCCCGGGCGCCCCCGGGTAATTATAATGCCAGAATTGAATTCAGCATCCCCGAAAACCCCAGAGTAACGATTTTCGAGCGATTTTTCCGAGTTTCCAGTCGTTATTATAATGTTGCAAGTAATTATGCGGAAAATGGCATAACCACACCATATAGATTTTTTTCCTGGGAGCTTTCTGAACACAATGCAGAAAACCGCATCTCGATATCTGCTGTCCCTAAAAATTTCCGATTGATTTCCCAACTTCCCTGGACTAATTACATAAACACAGCCAGAAAAACGTCCCGTTCCACAATCAAAAGTGTTGATTGTCAAAGGAAAAAAAAATAGATATCTTAATACTAAAACTATAAAAAATAAAAGTGGTTGACAGAATTTGAGTAAATTATTTAACTGGTATTGCGTGTTATATGCGTCCGTTAAAAAATGTGACGGAAAAATCACAAAATAACAAAATACCTACTGTTAACGATTCTGACCGTGAAAGTGAAATTAAAATTCTCAATAATAACTATACAGTGCGGATCATAAGTGTTACCCCCCCTATCTTACTCGTTACTGGACTCTGATTAAGAAAATCGCCGAGACCCGTCGACTTTTGATTTCTACATTGTACATTTTTGTATGAATAGTTTACCCCTAATTTCATCCCTTACTGGAGGGGAGCAACCCTTTCGAAAAATTTAAATTTCATGGGGTGGTGAGTGACAGCTCATTTGAAAGGGGATTTTATTCTCCATTCAACCGTGCAAAAAATTTTAAATTTGCTTCATTACTTGCTGAGTAATGATGTGAGGATCATAAGAGTTACCCCCCTATCTAACTCGTTACTGGACTCTTATTAGGAAAATCGCCGAGACACGGCGACTTTTGATTTCTACAATGTACATTTTTGTATGAATAGTTTACCTCTAATTTCATCCCTTACTGGAGGGGAGCAACCCTTTCGAGAAATTTACTGTAGCATGGGGTGATGAGTTATAGCTCATTTGAAAGGGGGCTTTATTCTCTATTAAACCGTGTTTTTTTTTAATTTTTTTATTTTTTTTTTATTTATTTTTTATTTTTTTTATTTTTATTTTATTTTTTTTTTATTTTTTTATTATTACTTCTATTTTTTATTTTTTGATCTATTTTTTTTATTTTATTTTTTTATTTTTATTTTTTTAATTTTTTTTTCAAAACGTCGGAGCTGAAACTAAAAATAGACTTTATTTTTGCCAGGAGGTCAACGGGGAACATTTTGAACATTTATTGTAATTGTAATTGTAGTTTAGTTGCCTTCCTGTTCGTGGTGTTTTGTTATTTTTAAACATTAATAATTCAACACGTAATGAAGCAAATTTAAAATTTTTTGCATGGTTCAATGGAGAATAAACCCCCCTTTCAAATAAGCTATCACTCACCACCCCAAGCTATTTAAATTTTTCGAAAGGGTTGCTCCCCTCCAGTAAGGGATGAAATTAGGGGTAAACTATTTATAAAAAAATGTACATTGTAGAAATCAAAAGTCGACGGGTCTCGGGGATTTTCCTAACAAGAGTCCAGTAACGAGTTAGATAGGGGGTAACACTTATGATCCGCACTGTATAATTTTATTTTGCTTCCCCGGTAAACCGTCACAGCCGTCACTGGAAGGGAGAAGGGATTGTTGTTGAAATAAAAAAACATTAATATGACTCCTTTGGCATAGTATATTTTTAATATATACTGGAAAATTATAAACGAACAAATTATAAATCTTTAACTTTATACAAAAACAAATTTGTAGTTATTGCATATTTTATATACAAGAAAAAACATTTAACATACTTATTAATTACTATTTTTCAGTGACCGTATAAGAACGATTGATATAACAACTATCAATTCAATGCCCCAACACTTAATAATAATAATATTAATAGTAATAATATTTATTAGAATAAATAATAGAATTGAGATTACGAGCAGCTAAGTCATTTTTCTGTTGTTATACCACGTGTCACAACGTTACAGCGCATTACAGAATAACTTATACAGGGTGAGTTTACATTGTGTACCCATATTTTAAAGAGCTATAAAAGTTCCGAAAATATATATTTTGCTGTTTTTAAACTCTGGTCAGAAATCAAGATTCCTTAAAAATCTTGGAGAGGATGATTGTTTTGGCTTGTTTTTTACAATGGCTGACAAGAAATCAGAAACTGAAACACAAAGCTTTTAAAGAAGAAATAAAATGGTGGTACAACTCGCATAATAATAATTTAGGTAAATTGGTTTATATAGGGTGTTTCATAAGGAATGGTCAATATTTTAATCATAGGTTCAGGACCTTTAAATATTAATATTTTACTGAATAACTCTGGGTCAAATGTTTTGTAATACCACGATACAGTGTGTTGAAGATAAAATTTATTTTTCGTTTTTTTGCAATAATTTCTTTATTATTTAATAATATTTACTTGAAATTTGGTATGGTTATATTTTTAAGTTAGTAAATCATAAGCGTGTTATCAATTTTGAGATTAGATAAAGAAGGCGCCACCTACACTCTACTGGATGAAGAAAAATATCAATTTTTTATCCGTGGCCTTTTTTTAATTTTTGATACGCCCTGTAAATTTGAACAAAAACGGTGTACTTGTTTTAATAGCATAAATTCAGCTCATTTCGAGATATTTGTATTTAAAATATTCTAGTATCTATTTAACTTACTTTTACATATTTCAACATAGAAGGCTTTGAAACTAAAATGAAAATGTACAGCTGTCAAATAATTAAATGTTAGATGGCAGCAGCAAGTCCAGAAAAATTTATTTGTGCATAAACACAAATCATATCTCTCATTTCTGAATTAGAAAAATGGTTGTGTTGTGGCATTTTCACTACCTACTTAGATGGAATTTAGTAAACAAAATTAACACTGCAGTCATTAAATTACATCTAACAATTAATTATTTGACAGCTGTACATTTTCATTTTAGTTTCAAAGCCTATTATGTTGAAATATGTTAAAGTAAATTAAATAGATACTGTGGCTAGAATATTTTAAACGCAAATATCTCGAAATGAGCTGAATTTATGCTATTAAAACAAGTATACCTTTTTTGTTCAAATTTATGATATATAAAGACTTGAAAAAAATTCAAAAAATGCCAAGAATAAAAACAAATTGATACTTTTCTTCATTTTTCTTTATCTAATCTCAAAATTGATAAGACGCTTATGATTTACTAACTTAAAAATATAACCATACCAAATTTCAAGTCAATATTATTAAATAATAAAGAAATTATTGCAAAAAAATGAAAAATCAATTTTATCTTCAATACCCTGTATCTTATTTGACCCAGAGTTATTTAGTAAAATATTAATATTGAACCTACGATTAAAATATTGACCATTCCTTATTAAACACCCTGTATAACAAACTATAACTTGGAACAGTATACAGTTTTAAATCATTCATTACGTTTTTTACTAAATTTATGTTACCACATTTTATTTGACTATATTTTCCAAATTAAATTCATTTTGCAAATTTAAAAAAATTCTTTAATTTTACTTTTATAATCAAAGAAACTATAAGGGTACCGCAGTTAAGCAAATTCTGTAATACTTTTGGTGGTCGACCAACTGTAATTTTTAAAATTATTGGGAACCTTTAAATTTGTTGTATCACGTGGTATAACTATTTTCGTGTTTTGCCCAAAAAACTATAATTATATATTCAATTTTTTGTCCAAACAACTTTAAGCGTTGAGGCACTAAAATACGGTTGCGCGTATACAGAGAGGACTGGCCCAAATATAACACCTTGAAACTTAATGACAGTTGACAAACTCGAAATAATTATAGAAATTTGAAGTGTCCGTTAAAGTAACACTCTGTGTAGCGTTAAATTTATAAAGTTCGTAACACAAATGAACAGACAAAATTTATTGAAAAAATTTGAAATCTGATATTTAACCAAATGGTCCCAAAGTGTTTGGTCGCGATTAAGCCCTTGTTCGCCTGGTTTTTGGACCTCTGGCACTAAAACAACTGAGAGTCAACGGAAACTTGCACATTGCACTCATACTTTTAAGTCAATAAGTTTAAAACCAAATAATGTTACAACTTTATCTATAACAAGAGTCTTTAAAAAAGGAAAAGTCCCGGGGTCCCTATTGGGTCCGCAAATACAAATTGAAGGGGAAATTTGCGGACCCTGATTTGCTAATAATCGGGATCCGCATCTCTGGTTAGCGGGCGGCGGGAAATGGGCGAAACATAACTTATGTGAATATGTGATGTATACCATCCTTTTCTACTTCAGTAAATGCAACATTTTCTGATGAATATAGGGAAAGCGGAAATATAATTTTTAATACACAGATGAGTGATAAGGATTGATAGAAGATGTTCTATCTTCTATCAAAAAATGTAGATTTATCAATTATTAAGTTACCATTGAAATTTAAAATAAGGGGCAGGCCTAAAGGTATACAAAAACCAGCTTTTGGTTTGAAGAAGAGAAAAAATAAAACTGGATTTTTAACCAGACATTAGTTTGAAGGCAAAAAAATATTGCTCGCAATTTTTAACAATCATGAATTGGTGGTTGAAATTTTATTTTATAATTTTATTTCACTCTATCGATTTACCTAAAAGTTGTGAACTCATGAATTGTACGATTTATGAAAAAGAAGTTGATATTAAAATAATGGAAATTTTTTTTGACGAATCTGCATTTCTACTGTTTGAAAGGCTTGCTTATAAATGAAAAAAAAATGGTTTTGCATTGATAGCATTCAGCTAAGTGTGAGGTGTGACTCATGTTTGATGTAGGTACGTAAAAGTTGTTCTGGGCTCTCTAAACTACCCGTTCAAATGCTAAATGCATTTGTATTTCATTTTAGTTTTACCACAAAGATTTTCAATTCTCATGGAAGTCAACTTCACTTACAAGATTTCCCCTTCAATTTGTATTTGCGGACCCCGACACTCTTCCTTAAAAAAATGGTAATAGTGTTATTTTTAAACACTAGTTTTTCACGGTTTCTTTATAAAAGTATTCTTTAAAAAAATATTTGGTGAGGCAAGATAATACTAATTTATAAACTGGACCTTTTTTCAAAACAATCCCTATAATAGTTCTAGATAGCTCAGTTGTCAGAGACTTTGACCTCTCATAAAATGTGATATCGCTGAAATTAGGCTCTTAGGTACTTTTTTGGGTTTAGAAAACGATAAAGTGCTAAGTTCACAATTTCGAAAATTTGGTTTTGCGTTATATCTTGAAAAATAAAAAAAAATTCGAAAAATTAATAGCACCACGTGAAAGAGCGGGAATTGTTACTTTTCAAATTAATATAATAAATAAAACGCCTCAAAGTCAGTACCACATATTTTAATCGAAGAAATTTATAAAAGGGGGGGCAACTAGTTTCGGCAAACATTTGTCATCATCAGGCCTGCAATAACAATACGAGTTCAGATTTATAGTATTGTTATTACAGGCCTGATAATGGCAAATGTTTGCCGAAATTAGTTGCCCTCCTTTTATAAATTTCTTCGATTAAAATATCTAGTACTGACTTTGCGACGTTTTATTTATTAAAACAGTTATTTAAAAAAAATATGCATTACTACAAAAATTATTAAATTTTTTTTGATTGCTCATAGAAAATTCAACCGGAAGTTATAATTTCTAAAATTCGCACTGATTTTTATAAAACAAGATATATAAAGGTTATTTATTTTAACCAGGCAGTGACGACACACGTCAAAAATCTGCGGCGTTGCCAGATAGAATTTTTTTCGTTCACTTAAAGATATAATTTGTAACTACTACTAAGTGAGTAGATAGCCAATTTGTGATGTGTGAGATGTTTTGCGTGATAATTATAGCATGAGAACATGGGAATTAAAATTTATAGTAGATGTTAAAACTTCTAATGCCCAAGCTATTTAATTATAAAGTTATTACAACCAAAAAATAATATATTAAATATTTTTTTTTAAGAAAAGCTTAGAAACAAATATCGAATAGGTAAAAGAGTGTTGTAAAAAAATAGTTGTTCATTAACGTAATATGGTTCTATATAATGAAAAAAAAATACATTTACAATACTAATTATAATAATAAAATTACTATTTCTTGTAAATTTTAAAGAAAACTGAATACACAAAAAACGAAACCGAAAAATCTTAAAATATAACTTACAAATGAATGTAGATTAATAAATCAAGTATTTTCGATATATAACAACGGCAACGTGGTGAAGTGTTGCCAACCTTTAACAGTTAATTTCCCCTGCTGGTTAAGTTTAAATCGTATTTGATCTTAGTGTTTTCGTGTTTATTCCGTTGACAACAGAAATAACTAGAAATTGCGTCACTGTCTCGCTAAAATAAATAAGGTATATTAATAGAGGCATAACAAAAAAAACCTTGTACATTTATCATCATACTTTTACTTTTGATGTAAAAATAATTAAAATGATGAACATTGTCTCTGTTTAAAATTATCGTTTTTTACAGCATTCATTAGACGCCATTTTTATTTTCAAAATAGTGTTTAAATTAGAAAGTATTATTTTTTAAATAAAGTTTAAAATACACTTTTTAATGTGTAATAATTCGGAAATTGATTTATATAAATAAAATAAACACTATTTTGAAAATAAAAATGGCTTCCAATGAATGCCGTAAAAAATGATATTTTCAAACATATGTTTTATTAAACAGAGACAATGTTCATCATTTTAATTAATTTTACGTCAAAAGTAAAAGAATAATGATAATAAATGTACAAGGATTTTTTTGTTATGCCTCTATTAATATATACCTTCAGTTTTATAAAAATCAGTGAGAATTTTAGAAATTATAACTTCCAGTCAAATTTTCCATGAGAAAACAAAAAAAAATTAAAAACTAATGGATTCCTCAGAAAGCTTAAGAGTCTCTTCTTTAAAATGCTCTCTTTTGTTTTTCTTTGCATACATTTTAGGTAAAGATACTTTAGTCTTTTCCGATCGCCTCGCCTGAATATTTGCACTCAACAGCTCGGCGCGCGTAGAGTTTTCGAATTTGCTTTCTTATTTTTTAATAATTTTTTATAGTAATACAATTTTTTTAAATATAATTTTTAGTAAAATTTTCCGCTCTTTCACGTGGTGCTATTAGTTTTTCGATTTATTTTTGGGGATATAATTAAAAGACCCAATTTTCAATTTTGTTTTCGAAATTGATATCACATTTTGTGCGAGCTTTTGGTCAATATCCTGGCTCTGGCAACTGTGCTATTTTAAAGACGGTAAAAAGCCAAGCAGGAAAACGTACAGTTCGATTTTTTAATTTAAGTATGCATATGGATATTCTATTCTGCAATGAATATTGATAAGAAACCTAATATTTTTACAATGTATTGAATAACCGATCAGGGACATACGCGAAATTTATAAGTGTCTTATTATTTATACATCTCGTAAGAAGATGTCATTACGCTTGCGCTTTTACGGCCAGGCAGGGGAAGGCCTCGTCCAATAGAGAGCGGTTTAAAAATATAACGAGGTTTAAAATCTGCAAGCAGTTTGGAGTTTGTAGACTAGGGCTGAAGCCTTGGAAAATGGTAAAAAGTGAAAAAAAAATAATAGTAGGATGAAACCCATTGTAAAAGGAAGAGAATATAACAAAAATGAAAGGAAAAATAATTTACGGGCGATCTGAGGTCGGGAAGTGGAAAAGGGTGAGTTTTTAAGGGTAAAAAACTGTTTATCTCGATTTGGGGCAAAACTATGGAAAAAAGTTAAATAGCAAAATTGTAGGTAATAAAAAGATCTACAACTTTTGTATTTACACTTTTTTCACATAACCTCAAAATTTATGTGAAAAATTCAAATAATCAAGTTTTTGGTTTTTTATTTTTATCTTTTGCAAAGAAAATTTTTTTTTTCACGAAATTTAGTGAAAACTTACCTTTTTATGTCCAACACACTGTAATTTTTTTGATTTAAAATATTTATTTTTTCACCCTAATTTTCAATCAAAAAATCTAACGTCAAAATATCTGCTTTTTAAAAATCTCTACTTTTTGATGGTGTAAAAAAATACATTACTATGGTAAATGTCCTTAAAAAACGTAAGATTTCAAGTTACATTCCATGTTTTTCAAGTAATTAAAGTATACATTTTAATAAATAGCTCAAAATTAAATTGTACATGATGATTTAAAAAAAAAAATCGGATTCGAGTTTTTTTCGTTTCTTAGCATTTTTTTAGAACATTTACCATAGTAATGTATATTTTTTTTACACCATCAAAAAGTAGAGATTTCAACGAACAAAAAGCCCACAGAGTTTTTTAAAAAAGCAGATATTTTGACATGAGAATTTTCGATTGAAAATTAGGGTGCTTTTTCGATATTAAGACAAAATAAGGTGAAAAAATAAATATTTTAAATCAAAAAAATTACAGTGTGTTTGGGACACCAAATTTCGTGGATTTTTGTTTTGTAATAGATAAAAATAGAAAACCAAAAACTTGGTTATTTGAATTTTTCACATAAATTTTGAGGTTATGTGAAAAAAGTGTAAATACAAAAGTTGTAGATCTTTTTATTACCTACAACTTTTCCATTTAACTTTTTTCCATCGGACTTGCAGTTTTGTCGGAAATCGAGATAAACAGTTATTTACCCTTACAAACTCACCCCCTTCCACTTCTCGACCTCAGATCGCCCGTAAATTATTTTTCCTTTCATTTTTGTTATGTTCTCTTCCTTTTCCAATGGGTTTTACCCTACTATTATTTTTTTTTGGTTTCAAAAAATATCGACCCTGGTCTATTGGCTTCTTGTCTCTATATGTAGCTGTTAGACAATATACTACTTCAATAGAACAATCTAGCCATTTTTTTTATTACGATGGGTATTTAAATTTAGAGATGTACCGTAAAGGCGATGATGAGGCACTGCCTCATCTGACCAGCCGCCTCTTAGGAAGTGCTGTTGAGTGTTGAAGCCTCTTACTTGCGTTACGAACTTTATAAATGTATAGTTGTGTTGCGTTCAAAATCCAAATAAAGTGGATTTATTACCTAGTTAACATTATTCTACAAGAATAACTCTGCTTGTACAACAAATTTTCATCAGATAGCAACATTTAAATTATTTCGAATTTGTCAGTAACACCTTTATCCAACTAAAACAACTACAAACTACTTTAAAGCACAGATGCCTCAGCAGTACGTGTTGCTGAATTATTGTTAATATTATTATTCGAGGCCGCATTCGCAATCTCCCCGGCGTGGCTAGAGCAATAGAACTTTTTATGCGCCACAAAAGTTGAGTAATAGTTAAAGTAGATGTCGCAAGATTTGCAATACTTAGACCCCGATTTGGCGGCTTCTTGGAGTATCTCTTCATCGGGTGTTTTGCTCTTAGGAGCTTTGGGTACATCCGGTTCTTCTTTGATGATGGGTTCGTCGCCTTGGGCGATGATCACCTCAGGTTCTATTGCTTCTCTTTTCACCAATATCTCTTCATCTTCCTCTAACACGGGCATGGACTTGTTTTTATCTGATAGTCCGTTAGCTACTACTTCTTCGTTCAATGAAACATCGTGGACTAATTTCATGTGTCGGAGAACGTTGGCTTTGTAGTTGGAGTTGTACGAGCACTGAAGGCAGTAGTGTAAGGGATCAGAAGAGGAATCGGTAACTGGAGAACCGGTTTTTTCTTCCGATGAGTCCGCTGAAGTTACATTTACTTCTACCGTGTTTGAGCCTTCATCTTCCAATATATAGGAGATGTACTTTTCTTCCTGAAAAAGAAATAAAGTGTTTTAAAAAAAATAGTATTTGTCCTATTGTATTGTACAGGGTGTTTTAAATATCTGATAAATTCCGATTTCTCCAAAAAAAAATTATTAATATAAATTATACGCAATCAGGGGTTCTCAAACTTTTATAGACACTTTTTACCAATAAAATTTATTGGGTACCTCTCCTCAATTAATAAACTATTCTAATTTGCAAATCTTGGATTTTGCAGTTTTTTCCTCTAATGAAATATAAAGGTTTGTTGGCCAGACTCGTACTTTTGAGTACCACAGTTTGAGAACCATTGCTCTACATTATACAATTATTGAAGGTATGGAAGAAAAAGGTCCTTTTTATCTTATAAGTTATTTATTAGAAGGTGCGACCGGTTTCGGCGATCAAATCGCCATCATCAGGCCCTGCGTGGAAAAATTATGGAGTTAAAAAACAAATTTGTTAAGTTACATGATTTTAAAGAATTTATTTTAATTTAATTTTATTTTATTTCAATAAAGCAAAACTCATCATAACTTTTCCACGCAGGAATTATCACAGGAACACACCAACAACATGTCAGCACATAAATAAATAAATTACAATTCTATTTTTAGACAATAAGGAACGAATTGTACAGGTCCCTATATATTATAAATTTAATTTATATGAATTTAAAGTATTGTTATAAAATTTAAAACTTTTTAAAAAACCAGTCATAAGGACAGTTACATACAAATTAAAAAATTAAACTAACAAAAGAGACACATTTTAAAAATTAGCTGGTTAAACAAAGGAATAAATTTTATCTTTATCAACAAAAGTTTTTATACAAATGAGACGTCATAAAATATTTTAACCAATAGAAAATGATTTGATTTAATATGGGTAATACAGAAAATTAATTAATAGAATGATAAACTTATCTGTAATAAGAACTATCTAAAAACATGTATGCTTTGTTGAATATGAGGTAGGTGGCGTTTACATATATGATGGCGATTTGATCGACGAAACCGGTCGCACCTTCTAATAAATAACTTGTGAGATAAAAAGGACCTTTTTCTTCCATACCTTCAATAATTATTACTCACATATGGCTAACCCTACTTTAAATTATACAATTATTTTTAAATATACATAACACCCTTTATTTTATTTTAAATTTGAATTTGGTTCACTTTTTCTATTTCAGCAAGATATGTTTTAGCTAGATTATATGTTTTAGAAAATAAAGCTGCATTTATGTGAAAATAATGTCGCTAGTAACATTCTGTATGTTTAAAACTATAGTAAACATTTTTTTTTCTGTTCCAAGTTTTTCAGTATAGTCTATTTTTTCTTTTTTATTTAGTTTACAGGATTACAGTGTAATTCATAGCCCGGTGACATTTTTCGCGGTGACGAGTTTTCCATTAGTTTTGTCTTTAATATGTATTTTAATTATTTGAATGACCCTGTATTTTTTGTAAGGTATTTTCATTTGCGCCCCAAATCCCTAAATCCTTTTAAGTAATTTTTAAACGCCTTTTTCATTGTGGTAACCAAATCGATAACTTTTTCAAATTCTTTTTTTTGAAATTATATGAATTTTCCAAACGAAAAAAGATATGAAATGAATATTGGGTCATTGTGAACAAAACTGTTTACTAACTGAATGAGTATATCAACAGTATTATCCTAATCGCAGAAAAATGAATAAACGAACATTTGAAAAATAAATCGAGAGATTTGCTATGATAAAAATGAATTAACGAATTCCGTTGAAATGGAGAAAAAACAAAAATACGGTTGTTTAATTTATAACTAAGAAAATGATGTTACCCTGTATAGGAAATAAGACCAGATAAAAAAATACTGGACAATTTTCACCAGAAAAAAAAGTTTTGTTTACTTTAATTTGAAACATACAGAGTTAAATACAACTCTATTTTCACATAAAAGTGGCTTTAATTTAAAAAAAATACTCAATATATCCTAGCTAAACCATAATTATCAAAAAACTTTGTCAGGGGTTTGGGACACCCTACCCTGTATGTAAACATGCGTTCTGCAATTTTGATTTTTAATGAAAAAAAATTGATTTCCAAGGTAGAACTTGAATTGTATTTTTTTTTGTATATAGTATCATCCCCAAAGTACGCACCATATGGGAAACTTCTTTATTAGGGTTTTGTAGACCAAAAGTTATTCTTGATAAAATTTTGTGCATCCCCTAAAACTACACATGCACCAAGAAAAGTTGTTCAGCATTAAAAAATACATACAGGGTGAGTCACGGTAGACGCGACGGTCCATTGTGGCTAAACGGTTCATATTTTGAAAATTTTATTTTTTCATGGATATGTGGGTTGATAAAGGCTACATTTTAAAATTATTTTGAAATATACAGGTTGTCCCAAAAAAGTGTGGCGCATCAAAGTTATATTATTTCTTATGGAAGACCCTATATTTTATTGCATTTACAGATTATACGTTAAAAATAAGATAACCTTTGTTAAGTATTCCTATCCCTAAGCTTTTTAATTTTCGAGATATTTTGATATTTCTAAAAATGGAAGCACTTACAAGAAAACCAAGAACTTCGAAACCTATGGAATCAGCCAAATCCAATTTTAACTGAAAAAAATAGACTAATAAATGAAAGCAATAATGTATTTAGAGTTGTTTAAAATTATACAGGGCGTCCAAAATGGGGCGATTCTCCAATGACATATTCAAACGACAATATCGTTCTTATTTTAAATAGGACACCCTGTATTTTATAATCCCATTATGTAGCAAATTCTATTACCTTTTAAAAATTATAAAGGTCTACTATACCTAAATCTATTAATTTTGGAGTTATTTTTATTTTTGTTCAATTTTACATTATTTTTCCAACGTAATGTCTAAATATAACACTCTGTATTTGATCAGCTTTGACTATTGCAACATCATTTTTTGTCTAATATCTAATGATACATTTTCCAACAGTTTCCAGAAACTTTTTCTTAAGAGTTGCAAAAATTTCCTCCCATTTAAATGGCCATCAAAGAAATATGGGCCAATAAATCGGACGCCTATAATTCCACCGTATAAGTTATATAATGTTCCACCGGTTGTGATGATCTACTGTGTGGAACAGATGCTGATTTTGAGAATAATAATAATGAAAGTTATGACGGTTAACTAATCCATTATTATGAAAAGTGGATTCATCTGTAATTTTTTCGGATCATAGTCCAAGCTGATCACATACAGGGTGTTGTATTTAGGCATTACGGTAGCAAAAATAATGTAAAATTAAACAAAAATAAAAATAATTCCAAAATTAATAGATTTAGGCATAGTAGACCTTTATAATTTTTAAAAGGTAATGGAATTTGCTACATAATAGGATTATAAAATATAGGGTGTTCCATTTAAAATAAGAACGATATTGTCGTTTGAATATGTCATTAGAGAATCGCCCCATTTTGGATGCTCTGTATAATTTTAAACAACTACATTATTGCTTTCAATTATTAGTCTAATTTTTTTTAGTTAAAATTGGATTTTGCTGATTTCATAGGTTTCGAAATGATTGGTTTTCTTGTGCTTCCATTTATAAAAATATGAAAATATCTCGAAAACTAAAAAACTTAAGAAAGTTTATATTACTGTTAACGTATAATCTATAAATACAATAAAATATAGGGTCTTCCATAAGAAATAATATAACTTTGATACGCCAAACTTTTTTGGGACATCCTGTATATTTCAAAATAATTTTAAAATGTAGCCTTTATCAACCCACATATCCATGAATGGACCGTCGCTTCTACCGTGACTCACCCTGTATAGTCACAGAAGGTATTTATATGGAGCAGCTAATATAAATTAAAACTAAAACTATTTTACTACTTCAAGTTTTTCATTTTTGGTTAGATTTTCGTCCAGACTTATTTTTATTTAATTTTTTTGTCCTTTGAAGTTTTATTTTTTCTAAATTTGAGTTTCAGTTACATTTGATAAAAAATACTTAAGTGGCAACCGGAGTTCTTGTGAAAAACAAATTTCACTTCTATTTTATGAGGATTTTCTAATATAAAATTGTATTTATATGCGCGCCACTGGGAACACTTGGCCATGGAATATTTCTCGACAGCTTTAAATGTATGTAACGATGTGGCAGCACTTTACAAAGATATTTAAGAAAAAAATGGGAAACCATATTATTTAAAAAGTACTTGATATTTTTTAAAACAAATAGGAGCAAATTTTCATAGATTTAATGGCGCGGATATTTCTTTTTGTGATTTTCCATTTAAAATTAACAAAATAAATACTTTTCGAAGGTTTACAAAAAAATCAAGATTTCTCCACCCTAAGTTTTGGAATTATTAGTATTTCCTGAAAATTTCACAAAAATCAGACGAAAACTAAAGGCTTAAAAGGTTATTAAAATTTTTCAAGTGGTTCGGTTTGCTCTTAAATTAAGAGTTAAATTTTTTTAACCTGTTCTACCCCTTTTAAATTTTTGTCGTCTAATTCTGGGACACCCTGTATTTTGTTTGAAATTGTTTATTTCTTTTAGTTTAAATTTTTTTCTAAAACGTGTCTTTGGCAAATTGATCAATAATTAATTTAAAATTATTAATTAATTAAACATAATTTAAAATTATTAATTTCATTTAGATATAAACGATACACAAACATAATTAAATATTAATGGCAGTCACTACTAATTTATTTACAAGAATTGATGGATGCCGTTTGTATTATTCAGCAAACACGTCAATCAAACTTACCTGCAAATCTGAAGATCGCTTATCGAAGTGCATTCGGATATGCGTTCTCATTCCCCTTAACGTGTTTCCCTTATAGCGACATATGGTGCATCTGTAGGCCTTGACTCCGGTGTGAGATTCCATATGTCTTTGAGCTGCACTCGCCGTAGGGCTAATGACGTCACAACAAGGGCACTTCCATCCCGAGAGAGCCGCGTGCGGGACGCACTGGTGGCCCGGTTCGGCTATCCCCTTGCATTTTCCGCATTTTCTCACGTCCGTCGCGTCTCCTCTTTTCAGACAGTAATAAGCTTGGTGGGCGTTGAGGTTGTCCAAAGAAGTAAACTTTATTCCACATGCTAGACAAATAAGTTGTTGGTATTGTCCCGCAGGACTGGTTGCTTCGATACTGCTTGGACTTACAGGCGGGCTACCAGAAAATTTCGAAAGATTCTCGTCTTGCGTTCTAGCAGAACAATAGTGTTTCTTGTGGATAACGTAGTTTTCTAGCTTGCAAAACACTATGTTGCAGTCTTTACATTTTGATACTCCTTGTTTGACTAAAACTTGCGGCATAACCGCTGGTAATGGCGGTTCTAATCTCAACTGAACCTCAGGAGCGAGTAGCGGTAAAGATCCCCGCATTAACAAAGGATGCAAGGATGGATTATTTTCAAATTGCTGGAAATTGTTGATTTCGGGACTTGTTCTCTTATTGTCAGCATTTTGCGTGGATTTTAAAACAGATCTTAACCTCTTTGGGCTACTGCTTCTCGATGCTTCATCTTTTATTTTAGGCGACCGTGACGATTCGCAGTGCGAGACAGGAGTTGTTGGCGGCGAATTTTGGGAAGAAGGTACTGATTTACTTTTCTCTGGACTAACCGATTGATTAGGAGTACTTCTTTCCTGATCTTCGCCAAAATCGATAATCAGATCATTATTTTCTAGGGATTTCCTCATACTTAAGTCTAAAGGTGCAGAAGAAGATTCGCGGATAATAGGAGGTTCTTTGGATTTTTCATTTCTATGCGTTTCACCTTGTTGACTCAGTTGATTGGCTAAAGCACTAGACATTGGTTGTAAAGTGCCATTTGGAAGAAGAAAACAAGGTGTATCTGGAGTGGGAAGTCCCGAAGCAGCAGACAAGGCTGGTAAAACACTTGCATTTCGAAACAGAGAATATGGCACAATAATAATGGGATTGGTTGGTAGAGCCAAGAAGGGTTGTTGCGAAGCACCTTGCGACGTAGGTGATGGAGGTGTTCTACAAGGTCTATTATCTACAGGAGAAGTCGGTGATGAACCAGAAGTACTAGATGACGCTTTTGTGGTGGGCGCTGATGGTAGCTTGACTAAGTGTCTGGAATTGCAGTAATGCAACTTGTGAGCACGATATGTTTTTTGTGAACTGAACCTAATATCGCATTCGGCACAGTATCGGTCTGGATTGCTGGCGCCGCCACTTTCTCCATTTGGAGTTGTTACAATATTCAAGGGACTAGGACTAGGAGACACTGTATGCATTCGCATATGACGATTTAAACTAACTTTCTTATCAGCACTATATGAGCAGTGAGTGCAGGTGTATTGTTTACCGCTACGAAAATTCTTTAATGGAGGTTCTGATGGGTCTGCATCTGATTGACTTCCATTTGGATCGGTAACTGATTTCGAGTCATCATCGTTTAAAGTTTTATTAGCACGATGCGAACAATAGTACGTTTGATGTGCTTCTAGAGTGCTAAGGGAAGAGAATCTTATTCCACAAGGGGGACATTGAAATATAGGTACAGTTGGCTGCCTGGTTTCTAGGGATTCAGTTTGATGAGGATCCGTCGCGGGAAGAATATTTGGAAGAAAGAAGCCTCTAGAGACTAAAGTGCTTTGTATAGCGGGCGGTAGAGATGATAGATAACTAGGGGGAAATGGATTTGTTTCGGATTCAATCTTTGCATTTGTGAGTGTGATTGTTTGAGATTGCAGTGCCGGATCAGTTGCTAGATTGGCTTTTAACCGAATCCTCGGCGTCTTTTCTTCGACTTCATTCTTCTGCAAGCTCTGCGTATTGTCTTCAACGGTCTCTTCGGGAGTGGTATTCTTGGGCGGAGGCGACTTGGAAGATGAATTCGCGGAAGCGGCGTTTTCAGCCGGGTCGCTGTTCCAATCTTCTACCTCCCCTGCAACAAAAAACGCAATTATCAATAGTTGTATTGGTGTACTTGGAAACATGGCTTCGATAAGGTCTGTGGCGACTCTGCGATGTTAAAGGGTGATAAGCAATAAAATACGTGCCAGAATTCACGAGTTACGGTCGGGAGAGAAGAGGGATTAACAGCGAACAGGTTGTTATAAATGCATCAGTGATAAGAATGAGATGTACACGGATCGGGCATGTCGAAACTCTACTTTAATGAAGCAGTCTATCAGGGCGACCCACGCGGATACTTCATGGCAACTACATCCTCCGCATAAACGCATACTCTTAGATTTAGATACAATTGATTTGTTGGCGAAGGCATCAACGAAACGAAAATGTAACAGTCGTTGCGAATTACTGGCGTTTTGTTCTCTTCATTCAAATATTTAATTAACACACCGGGTTGCCCAGCCCGTAGGAACAGTCTTATAACTTTTGAATGAGCCATTAAATTGGGTTAGATAAAACTTCCAATTTGATAGAAAATGATTCCACATTTTTTAATGGAACATCCTGTATATTTGTGCATATTTGGATTCTACGATCTTTCATCATATCTTTTGGCGTATCGTTTGGGTATACACCTACATTGAAGTATAAATTATCGCATATGTAAAAAAAGTAGGTTATATATGTTTGAAAAGTGTGCATAATATTTACAGAAAAAAGGGACTGAACCATCACATAGATCAATGTGTAATTTCACTCTTACTCATAGATATAATCTATTCATTGCAATAACAAACGATTATTATTCTGATACAAATAATGAGTAAACTCAACTTCCGGGTAATAATTATTCACCTATCAGTCTCACATAACTTTTTATCGTTCCAAATCGGAGTCATCGGTGATTTCAAATATTGGTTTTTCCGTTATTATAAATATTTACACCATGACACAATTTTTTAAAAGGTATGAAAGATCGTGTTAAAAACAGTTTAAAAACTCTAAAGGTACACCAAGAAAATATTAACAATATGTAACATCGATCATGTGCTCGGTTACTGCCAAAAGATTAAAAAAATAATTGGAATAAAAGATCTGAGTTTCAAAGATAGTATATTCCGCCATCTTCCTGGATATGAGTACTCTCAATCATAACCCCCTCTCCACACATATACACACGAACGGGCACATCCCAACTCGTGCAACTAATCCTTTAAAAAGGTAAAAATGTAAAGGCCTCTATAATCCGTATGCCCAACTCGTACCCGTTTAAGATTTATTTTTTGCAATAACTTTAGCTTTTTTGGATATATGTACATAAAAATTTGGAACTGGGGGTTTTGGGAACGAGAAATCATAATCTGGTACCTACTTCGACTTAATTTGTAGAGGGAGCTAGTTAGGCCACATTTGTTGCATAAATGTGCGATAAACTTCTTTGCTCTTTAAGTTAGCGCTATTTTTGTAAAAAAATATTAAAGTCACGTTACTTTAGTAGAAAAAAGTATACTTGTTATTAACCTTAAAACCATCACCCACCGTTTTCGGTGGGGTGCCCCCCCTCCACCTCTTTTTATCACTTTTCCATAATTTGGATGAATGAAAAAGAAAAAACGGTGGGTGATGGGGGAAAACTGAGGTCATAGTCGGATTCAGGAGGTCATTTTACATAAGAATCAGCAAGAATGGTGTCAGGGCCAGAAAATTTTTTTTGCCGACCAGTATTATCATGCAGCTGATCCCTAAAATGCGATTATCTCGTAAACCGTTAAGTTTTAAGGTTAATAACAAGTATACTTTTTTTCTACTAAAGTAACGTGGCTTTAATATTGTTTTATAAAAATAGCGGTAACTTAAAGAGCAAAAAAGTTTATCGCACATTTATGCCACAAATGTGGCCTAACTAGCGCCCTCTACAAATTACATGAAAGTAGGTTATGATTTCTCGTTCCCAAAAACCTCCAGTTCCAAAATTTTATGTATACATATCCAAAAACGCTAAAGTTATTGCAAAAAATAAATCTTAAAATTTAACCTTTACCACCCTGTATATTCCTTATTAGCAACATTTTATTAGAGCAAGTTGGTTCAAATCGTAATATTTTACATTGAGGAATCTACCATACTTCTATGTACAATTACTTAAGGACCACCCTGTATATATTTTTTTAGTAGTTTTATTTTGAATACCTTCAGTATGTCTAACTTTTTTGGATGAAGATAATAGAAAACTTTTCCAATATTTTTTGCAATATGTTAATTATTAAGAATTAAAACCGTTGGGCACGAGTTGGTCAGTTAGTTTTCTACCTGGTATTCGGTCGAGCACGAGTTGGTCAGTAATTTTTAGGAGCAGGCAAAGACGAGCACGAGTTGGGAATCGCCGACACAACCTATCCATCCTAAGTAATATACGGAAAGTTTGTAGTCGCATACATTTTCAAAAGCATTAAGCATACTACAGAATAACATAAATTATTGCAGGAGTTCCCCAAGTAAGTGTATTAGATACCAGGGCCATATGTATTATGATAATAAAAACTTACGAAGTTCGAATAAAAAAAATGTGGACAGGGACTGGACTGTGTAGATTCTGAGATTATTGGCAAAAATATCCGGAGAATTGGCAGAACATTGCATGGTGCATTATCAATTTTTCCCATTTCCCTTAATATTTGATAATTAACCATGAGGCGAGTTGGCAAAAGTACGGTAGCTACTTCCACTTCAGTGAAAGACCTCATAAAAGGCCGAAGAAAGAAAATACATGTCAAAAATAGTGAAGCGGCATAAGATATACCACAAAAGAGAGAAGATAATATATTGTAGTGTGTAAGTTAGGTTATAGTTTGTTATAGTGTAATAGGGAGTTTTTTGTTTGACGGTAGTTAGGGATAGAGGGTTGTCAATTAATGAGAAAATTTTAGAAATATCAGATTATGAACTCACCAAATACCCTGAGATATATAAATATTTGTTTTGAATAAAAAGTTAAAAATATAAAAAGGTATTAATAATTAAACTATATGGCGCCCAACGTGGGGCCTTTATATAATAGAAAATAATAAAAAAGTATAAAAAGATATGTACTTAAGAAGTGGAAACAAAAAGATGGATGGAAGAAGATCAGATGATCGAATTATGCAAATGTTAATTGCTATGAATCAAAATCTAAACAGAAATCAAGAAAAGATGGAGAATAACATAGAAAGAACTCTAGAAAAGAATAAAGAAGATATGAAAATGGAGATGGAAGATTAATTCAAGAAAAATAATGAGGAGATGATAATTTTAATAAGAAGAGAACAAAATTATTTACAATTTATGAAGAAGAGGAAGAAGAAGAAGGAGAAGAGAAATGAGGAAAAGAAGAAGAGAAATATGATAAAGCAAAGATACATGCAATAACAAATAAAGTAATTGAAAAAAGAAATGTACAAAATTTAGGTAATCGTCAATGGGGGGTGTATAAACCTGAAATTAAAAAAAGTTGTAAATATAAAATAATAGAATACCAAACAAAAAGAATTAGAAGAAGGAAGAAAACAAAAACAGTAAAGAAAAAGAAAAGAAACTGGAAGAAAGTAAAAATGAAAAAAACAAATAATAATGTTCAAATAACTCAATCAACAAAGGAATGAATAAAAATGAAATGAACATAAGTGAATGGACAAGGAACATAAATTTAAAAAAAAATAAATATGATTAAATTAATTTAAAAATGGAAAATAATGTTTATAACATTTAAAAATATTTTTACTGTTGTTAAAAATATAAAAATGTCTTAATAATTAAAATAATATATCATGTTTTCAATCATCGTTATTGTTCTCTTTACTGTCTTATATATTTTTTCAAAGTTGAGTTGACCCAATAAATTATAATTAAATTAAGAAAAATCAAGTGGACTATGTAAAAGTTCCAGAAGGGGGGTGGCGGTAGCTAAATATACGTTTTGAGGGTTGGATATTGGTTTTTACGATTTGTGGCTGAAATATGCATCCTATTGAAAGTTTAGTGTAAAGTTTGTAGATAATTAAAAAATCTAAAACTTTTGAATTAATCATTTTTCAACATAACCTCAAAATTATCGAGGAAAACGCTAAAAACCGTTTATAATTTATATCTCCTTACGAATTTAAATTAAAATAAATGGTTTTAGCCTAAAATCAACTTTTCCGGTCAAAATACTAATACAACATTTTGTTATTTTACATCATGTCTGTTTTACATTTTTTCATTTTTTACTTTTCTGCACGAATCAAGTCTTTTTGTGCGTTTTGGAGCAAAAAAAAATTCAAAATTTTTTCCAATTTTTTGGTTAGGGGGTACATGCATTAATAGTAGACAAAAATTCCGTAAAAACCATTTTTTTGTGTTTTTCAGGCCAAATAACGATGAATAAACGCAAAACAAATATTCCTCTATGATATAGTGAACGGCGGAAAAGTAACAGTTTAATTTTCCATATTTTTCCATACGAACAATATATTTTTTTCATACCATCTTAAAGACGAGGTTTGAACGAAGAAAATGATCACTGATAAAGTTAAAAAAATGAAAATTTGTAAAACAATTTTTTCGATTAAAATTAGGCGTTTCTCGTATAAAATCGAAAAATAAATATTTCTCTATGAAAAAATTTCAGCTTCACTAAAAAAAATATTTTTGCAGGAGATAAAAAAAACGAAAAAAAAAACGGTTTCTAGCGATTTTCTCGATAATTTTGAGGATGTTATTTAATTAAAATTAATGTGTTCAAGATTTTCTCGAACACTCATATTTAATAAAATATAATTCAAAAAGTTTAAGAACAAATACAGTTAAAAAAAGTACTTCAGAAGGTTTCAGGTTTGAAGGTTTGTTTTGGGAAAAGTTCCACGAGTTGCCACTGACAGCGCTACAATCGGTCTTATATTTTAAAGGAGCTTCAATAACATCAAATTTAATTGATTTTTATTAAATTATTGAAGCTCTTTCAATATACACCTCACACGTCCAATATATTGACAGAAATCAAATATTGAAGCAATATATTGACCGTCTGAACGACCCTTAAAGCGATAACAAAATAAGTTTATAATAGAAGCCACCCCTGTATAAATATAAATATTTCAGTCCAACTCATTAATTGGCATATCCGCCTATCTGTACTAGGAACTGAGAACCGATTCTGATTTTCCGATGTGGAGTAGGTACACGGAATATAGATAGATACTAAAAGTAGTCGCCGCACCGTCTAAGCAAGGGAAGTACGAGTACATGTCGGGTATATGGTAACAAGTAACTAGTTACGAGAATGCCGATTATACATCTCGAGTTAGAAGTACGACGAGAATCTTTAATGACTTACGAGTATTCGTATTATTGTTCCGAGAGTGTCACATTTAACTAATTCTATTCCTGACACGTTTACGTTGGCACGAACATTGATAACTCTCTGGACTTGTACGTTAATGTATAATGCCTTTCTGGTTATTTTCGTTCCGTGAATATTTTCTTAAATGTCCTTACAGCGGTACAAAAGGACCTATTTAGCGGAAGTATCATCGATTTACTAACCTAACCTAGTTGGAGTTTTAAAATACAGAACATTTTTCGCTTACTTTATTGGTGGAATATCAGATTAGCACTCTGGAGTTTTTTATTATTATTATTATTATTATTATTGATAGTAGTGTGCGGCCGCTTTATTATAGGTGTTGTAATGAACGATGGAGAGATCGGAAAAAGTAAGTTATGACGTCAAAATTCATAGCCGCAAACAGAGGGCTTTAACACAGAAGAATAATATACATATATTGTACAGGGTGTCCAAGAGTAGATTTTAGGTTTTAAAGTTATCTTACGCCGACCCTGTTCGAAATTTCATGAAAATACTACGTCGAGCGTATAACGGACAAGTGCGGATTTAAGTTACCATGGAACAGTGGACGAGTTCGCAGCGTGCCTACATGGTTGAGGCTTATTTTAGAGCCAACGATTCGTCCACAGTTGCTCGGCGGCGTTTTTGTGCGCAGTACAATATTCGACGCGTGGATGATGTTAGGTCACGCGTCAATCGAAAACCATTCGAACTTCTCCAAATATTGAGAGGGAGCGACAGGCTGTAAATCGTAATCCTCGAAGTTCCATTCGAAAAATCGAAAACATGCACGAGCGCTTAATTTGTCTACTAAATTCAATTAATCCAATATTTAACGATGGCGCATCAAATTCGCAGGTTTGCATTAACTTAATGGACTATATCGTTTGAAAGCTTATTAATTGTACTAACAAATTGTAAAAAGACTTATAGGGTGATCCATTTAAAAATTTTGAGATATTTCTTGATTTGAGTTCTGTTTCACCCTGTATTAAAGAAGCCATAAATAAAAAAGTAATTAATAGTGAGCAAAGCCAACGATTTGAGAATGACATTTGAGTACAAAGACCTGCTGATTTATTATGATTTACTGTTTTACAGAGTGTTAAAGATGGGGTCATTTTTGTTCTCGGTGAGATCTTCTCGATTCTTGAATAAAATATAGTATGTTCCATTTAAAAAAATGTAAGTTTGTGCATCAAATTCGCCATCGTTAAATATTGGGTTAATTGAATTTAGTAGACAAATTAAGCGCTCGTGCATGTTTTCGATTTTTCAGATGGAACTTCGAGGATTACGATTTACAGCCTGTCGCTCCCTCTCAATATTGGGAGCAGTTTGAATGGTTTTCGATTGACGCGTGACCTAACATCGTCCATGCGTCGAATATTGTACTGCGCACCAAAACCCCGACGAGCAACTGTGGACGAATCGTTGGCTTTAAAATAAGCCTCAACCATGTAGGCACGCTGCAAATTCGTCCACTGTTCCAAGGTAACTTAAATCCGCACTTATCTGCTATACGCTCGATGTAATATTTTCATGAAATTTAGGCATAAGTTTAAAACCTAAAATCTACTCTGGGACATCCTTGACTATTACGATTTTTAGTCGTGATATAATTAATAATAGGACAGAAATTCAGAAACGTTGAAATAATATCAATGGTCATTACAGCAACCGGTCGTATTAATAAATTTTTTTATGAGAATCATTATTAAAATTGCGAATAGATCCAAAAGTAATAATGGCGAAAATCACAAATTCTAGAAACATGTTTGCATGGTTTTAATTATGATGAAATAGAATGAGGTTTGTTAGTAAGCCCCTCATTTTGTTAGCCAGGCGATAAAACCCTGACACTTATAATAATAATTATCAAAATTAACAATTGAAAAGCCTAATAATAATAATAACATTCTAAAATTCTGTTATAATAAAGTTGATAGCCTGCATGATCATCTAGGTGCTAAAACATGCTCATTACTTTCCAGCTTTTCTTACCCTCGACCAAACTTATCCGTTTATAAAAAAGTCCCAAGTGGACGATCTCTTCTACTTTATACATTTTAACAGCATGTATTCTAAGATTTTAGCACAAAGAACAACTTATTATGGACTCTATAGCAATAAAACAGGTACAACCTCACCAACGACATATTTCATAAACTACAAGACATTTCACAGTATTCCATGACCTTAATAAAGTCACCAACGTATTTTCCTCCGATATTCATAAGGAATTCAGACTACAAAAATGTAAAATACCAAAAATCAACTAGGGTAGAATCATGAATTGATATGTTATTCTTCGTGTGCGGAAAATTGCTCGCCAACAATTGCTATCCCACAGTTGCTCGCCCACAATTCCTCGCCAGGAAAGTTGCTCGCCAATTGCGTGACAGGATGTTTTAGTTCTTTTTTACATGAATATAGATAATATAGATTAAGAAACACGTTTATTGTAAAACATATAAATATATTTTCAATTATTATTTACGAACAATTGTCGTCAACTAAAAGTATTTATAAAGATTTATTAAGATTAAGAATATGATTTAAATCCTACGGTTCCTAAAACAACAAATATTTTTATTAATAATATAATTATATAATTTTAAACATTATATTCGCTAAGTGACAATAAAATTCATATACAAGAGAAATATGTATATATATATATATATATAAAATATAATTTTGGGCTATGCCACGCAGAAATTTGATCAATGTTCTATTTGGATAATCGTTAACAATTAGTTCAAATAGGTCTGGCCAGGGTAGGTTAGTTTTGGTTTTCAAAAAACAAAATATTTTGACTTATGACATTTGCTTTTGACGTTTACCTGCAAATATATGGTGACTCTACTTCTCTACAATCGTTGGCGAGCAACTTTCCTGGCGAGCAATTGTCTGGCGAGCAATTGTGAGGCGAGCAATTGTGAGCGAGCAATTCTTGGCGAGCAATTTTCCGGTTACTTACTTACTTACTTCCCAATTGCAATAACACCCGTGCAATGGAAGATAGTGAGTCATATAAATGTTTAGGCTTTTAGCAAGTCAGGCTATTTGACCACAAGCAAGCCAAAGTTACAGGCCAGTCTCCGGCTACATGCGAAAGTCGTGAACACACTTATTTCTATTTTTTTTTTATACCTATATGTTCATAATAATAATAGATTACTAGATTACTAGATTACAATATGATCCACAATGAGAAAAGAAAAAAATAAACAAAGCTGGCAAATTACGTATACATTTTAGATGTACTATAGATCAAAGTAACAGTTGTATTTCTATTAACTTCAAAAATATAATTCTTTAATAATTTTTATAATTTATATATATTGTTTATTCGTTGATTCATATTTAAAATAAGTTTGCATATTGGTTAGGCGTTAGGCGGAGAAGGCTTTTATCAAAAAATAAAAACTTGTTTATAAATAAAAAATTTTCAATTTTCCGAAATTTTGAAGAGTATTTAAAATACTTGTCTTGCGAAATGATTTTCAAGTTTCATTGTTGTTTTTATGCCGTGAGGATATTTTTCCTTGTTTAACATTAAAAATTTATTAAACAATATCTCATATATAATTTGTGCCAACGGCATCACATAACTCAATAAAAATACATGACCGGTGGAGTAACAGCCGATTTTCCGTTGAAACAATAAATAATTGCCGAGGACAGCTATAATACAGTTGCCATATGACCTATTTGGGATTATTTAGTGTCGCGTCGGCTGGTCCTTATAGGGACGTTTGGATTTACCAGGTCACTCAATAAGTTCGTAGGATAACATATAGATGGTGACACCATGTGATATGTGTCAAAATTTTATGACAATTTGACGTTTAGTTCCCAAGTTATAGCATTTTTAGTGACGCTAATTTTGTAATTTTCAATCTGAATTTCGTATGTTGATATTTATATCAACACACGCTTTATAAAGCATTTCTTATTAATGGGAAAAAATATTGTTCAAGCAATGGCATGACAAGTCTTATTAGGACTACTCCATCGAAAAAAATGGTAGTTACCGATGATGATGGACGCTTTGGGCTTTGGTTGCCCAAATTCGGCAGTTGTTCCAGAGAACTTAAAGAAGTCCACAAGTTGCGTGAGAACATGAACATCTGTCCAATAGAAAGCTCTGCTCTAATTTATAGGAAAATGTATTGGTACATAAATCGTAAGTTCCGTTCGCGCTCAGAAAACAGTTTTTAAAAATGGCTAAACTGTATTTTACGGACAAAGCTGAGGTTGCCTACAAGTCGCCAATAACTTTTGGTGAAATTGGTAATTTGTCGCGACACAAGTCGAACTTAACGAAAAACCGACAAACCGGCAAATGTCAATAGAAGTACTTTCGAACAATGTAAGAATTTTTATTTTGATCTTTTTTCTCTGTGTTTTTCTCGTTTTAAGAATACTCAGCAATACTAGTTTACTTTAGTTAACTGTAGGTTAGGATAGGTTAGGTTAGCTTTATGTTAAGTTAGGTAAGGTTAGATTTAGGTTAGGTTAGGGTTAGCTTTAGATCAGGTTAGGTTAGATTAAGTTAGGTTGGGTAAAATCTTTTTAATAAATAAGGAAAAGTACGATATGTGTCACATTTTAACAGATGTCACATTTTGACAGTTGTTACATTTCACAGTTGTTACGCTATGACAGGTGTCACATTTTGACATGAGGCACGATTTGACAGTTGTCGCTTTTTAACATGTGACACTTTTGACAGATGCCACATTTTGACAGTTGTTACATTCCACAGGTGTCACTGTGGCAGGTGTCACATTTTGACAGGTGCCACGTTTTGACAGTTGTCACATTTTGACAGTTGACAAAACAAATGAATAATTCATTTCTATAACTCATAGTGGCTTTGTACTTCAAATACGGATATTGAAACCACTTATTTTATTAAAAAGTTTTTTAATTTTGACGTTTCGACTTTCTTGTCCGAAATTGTTTTCAAAATGACAAAACAAAATATATAATAAAAAATTTACTATAGAAACAGTACACTTGATAATCTTACAAAAATATGACAGCAACATAGGACACGGAGAAAGATTTTGAAATTGAAGATGTCAAAATATGTTTCCATCATATAATAATAATGAATGTGTTTCTAATTGTTCGGATATTTCAAAAATTTGAATGCCTATTTTACAAAAATAGTTAATAATAATAATATTATAATAAGTTTTTATTTGGTTTTTTCTTATGGTAATATTATTAAGAAAACTTCATTTATGACGAAGTATAAATTCTCTTATAATATGCAAATGCGCTATCCTTTTTTAAAATTCGTTCCCAGAAACGTCACAAAAATATGATGGAAACAGATTTTGACATCTTCAATTTCAAAATCTTTCTCCTTGTCCTATGTTGTTGTCACATTTTTGTAAGATTATCAAGTGTTCTGTTTCTATAGTATATTTTTTTCGGAAAAAACCGTGAAAAATGGACCAAAATTCATCAGGATTTAGAGTACCTCTCCCCCCGTTTTCGAGGATGCTAAACATGATGGCGATATCAGAATTACTGTTTTCGATTGCTGAAACCCTTAAATCGGCCAAAAACTACCCCCTAAAGGAGTTAAACGGATAGCGCATCATTTCCCTGTAAAAAAAGTCTTTTCCCCCGTTTTCGAGGATGCTGAGCACGCTGTTAATGTTGAAGATTAGTTCCGACCCTCAAAAACCACTCCACAGGCCAAAACTCACCCCCGACAGGGGTGTTTTTTAATTTTTTATATCAGCGGCAAAACGTCTGTTTTAGAGGATGCTGAACAAGTTGGTGGTGTTCAATATCACTTCCGACCCCCACCAACCCCTCCCCAGGTTAAAACTCTCTCCCGAAAGGGTTGTTTTTTTTAATATCAGCGGCAAAATGGATGTCCCTCTGTTTTCGAAGATGCTGAAGACGATGGTGGTGTTGAAGATTACTTCCGACCCTCACCAACCCCTCCATAGGCCAAAACTCACCACTGGCAGGGGTGTTTTTTATTTCAGTGGCGTAACATTTAGAAGGGGTACAAGCATTTTATGATATTTAACAAGTGTGCCGATTTGAGTAAAATTATACGGTGTATTAAAAAAATTATGGCCATTAATAATTTTTTCAACGAGTAACATTTTATCTAAGCATATTTCGCTTAATCGTTTTATTTTGAATTGGAGAATCTGCGGTTGTTCTATGTCCCATTCTTAATGGGACACCCTGTATAATATTTCAATTTTAAATTTGCCGATTTTTCCTTATGTCGCGAGAAATTTCCAATTTCACCAAAAATCATTGGCTACTTGTAGCCAACTTCACCTTTGTCCTTATACTACCTTTTTACCTTAAAAATCTATAATAGGGAAGTAAAATCTCTCTGGAACACTGCCAGGGGTACGCACGTACATAAGATTTAACAATTTTTCCAAACAATAGTTTTAGGACACATCATAATCTTGAAATTCCAACTTAACGGAACCTAGACGTTTTTATATCTACCCCTTTCAGGTTATTATTATTATTATATTCTGAGAATATGCGTTATATAATCATATCCTCACTGCTTTCCAAAATATATGGCGATGCCTGTTGCTCCTGTTTTCTGCTATTACTAAAGATTTTTAGTAGTTAGAAATTCTACGTTTTTGTTTAAGGAACATTTCTAAATAAAGACGGGTGGTTGCTAGATTACAAAAACATTGCTATTCGATTTTTCAACAATTTTAACGCTAAAATAAAAAGTTAACCCTATTTAACAAACACCAGTTCATTCATCAAGGCCACCCTGAAGATGTTAAATTCGATTGACACAGATTTTTACACGCTGCCTAAAATAATTTCGACAAAATCGCATTACAACAAATCTCAATGATTTCGTAGTAACAACAAGTCGAGATTTGGCCGTGTTCGCTTTGCGATATTTCTGTTCATAACTGATAAGAGCAGCTTTGATGAATATAAATAAAGTGGTGGCGGCAATGCTATCGCAGCGATGCAAGGGGCTGCCCGCCGACCGCCCGTGCGGCGGGGCTTCCCCGAGAGCCGACCCCGAGCCAAGGATATTTAGATATTCTAATAGTGGTGGAGCTGCCAGATAACATGTATACTAGTGCTGGTCTCGAGCGATAAGCGTCGCGACGGAGAAGTCTGCCACTGATAAAGACGCTTTGCGTCGCTGTTCTGTTTCTTCGGAGCGATAACGCCGGTGGATATCGGTCCCACCGCAGAAGAGCGGCGAACGGGGGCCATAGGGGGTCGAGGGCAGATGTTGGGAGTTAGGAATCGAGAAGAATATGAGTGAGTGGCTCTGCGACAAGAAAATACTTTTTTTTATTTATTTATCGGGTCTCTTGTGGTTTTGGTCGCTATCGGTGAATGTTCTGATTTGATTTCTGATGTCCGATGCCATACTGACCTTAATTAAAGCATACACAATATTTTTAATTGTGACACGATTATTTCACTCATTAAAAAGAAAAAAAATATTGCAGCAATCGACCGGGAAATTAAATCTAAACCTTTTGCCACTGACTGAAAAAACGAGTCTTTTATATCTGTTTCCACTTTGTTAATATTGCCTGATATTCCTAAACAATTAAATGAAAAATTTCATGAAATTAAGACAGAGATACACATAAAATTCATACTAAATAATATAAAAATCCTTGAACTTGGTAATCCTAATATATTACAGATAAAGAGATCATAATCCGAATAATCTCACAATTAAAAAAAATTGTAACGGTTTGAACCGTAAATTCTAATTAATTGTTAAGTGATAAGAATCTGAAATACTTTGAATATAAGATAAGATAATTTTTCATTATGCCTTGCTTAGTTAGTATAGGCTTAATTCGTTATAATATATGCTGCAATATAATCAGAATCATATTGTTATATTGTGTTAATTAAAACGTAAAATTTTAATTAATACACATATTTTAAAAAAACAGCGATCTTAATATAAATAATTATTGAGGTGTACCGTGTCATTAACCTGTAATACACAACAAGGGCGGTGTTTTATTAAAGGGTTGAGATGGTAGGGTTAAAAAAACCTTGGTTTTACTGGTAAAACCAAGCTCTTCAGAAAGTCTATGCAAAGAGAAAATACAAATAGGAGGAAGCTAATTTTTGTTCTCAAGGTTAATTTATAATAAACTGAAAGTAAATGGAAAAGCATATATGTTAAAGGAGAAGAAATCAGCCAGAAAAAGCATAGAAAGGGAAGACATCGACAATAAGAACCAAGTGGCCGAACCAACTAAGTAAAGCCGACAACGTAGAAGAAGGTTATGGAAATGAATCAGCAACGGACACGAATAACGTGGAGATGGATAACACACTACTAGATAATAAACAAAATGGGAAAATATGGAAGGGAGGAAAATAAATTGAATCAACGGAACAATCGAGGAATGGGCTACGTGGGAGTTCGTGGAGGAAACATTAAATATAAATGGGATAAAAAAGAAAGACTTTGGTCATAGAAGCGATTTAATAAGTGAAAACAGTAAATGGAAGTAAAGATTAGAATACAAGTTCGCGCTCTAGATCTAACAGAAAAAACCGACACATTAGAGAATTTAAAAATTAGAAATATGATCAAATAATAGTCTAGTAGTGGCAAAATGTCTTATTAAGAAAATAACGAAAAATACCAAGAAAGAACAAACGAAGACCTCCAAAGACTAGAAGTAGAAAAACTGCAGTGGACTCTAGAGGAATGATAGTTAAAATAGCAGTTAAAAAAGCAAAAAGAGAATTATGAAACAAATTTAATTAAACTCAAACAAAATAGATAACAAGAAATTATGGATAAAAATAAAAAGATTTAGAGGAGACAAAAGAAAATAAAGAACGATAAGAGATAAAGACGATCATCTAACAACAGATATGAAGGAAATATTAAAAGTACGGAATGCAATCATAAAAATTCGAAGTAAGCAGAAGAAAAACAAGAAGAAGGAGAAGAAGAACAAGAAGAAGACGAAGAAAGAAGAATAAGAAGAAAAAAGAAGAAAGAAGAAGAAGGAGGAGGAGGAAAAAATAAGAAAACGAAGAAGAGGCGAAGAAGAAGACGGAGAAGATGGAGAAGTGGTCCTTAATCTGTAATACACCAAAAGCGCGCTATTTTAAAGGTGGATGTTTGCGATTACTTCTGACCACTTTTCTCTATCTCTGGCGGTGTGAATTAATTCTCCTGTGGTTCCTATTCCTGTCCAATGTTTGATATTTCGGAGCCATGATATCCTCTTTCTGCCTACACCACTTCTTCCGTCTATTTTTCCTTCTATTAATAGTTGGACCAAATGGTACCTTTAGTTGCGTAACACATGTCCCAGGTACGCTGTTTTCCTACTTCAGTTATTTACCGGTAAACCCAAGCTTTTCAGAAAGTTCATAAAGGGAAAAAATACAGCATTTTAATATTTGTTCTATCAAATAAAACTATCGCAAAAACTTAAATGGAATAAAAGCTTCTTAAACAGACACTCCAGTATCTATCACTCATGATAGCTCCTACTAATGAGAAAACTTGGTTCAATTAAAGGTCTCTAAAAAGCACACCAAGCACTGTCCTGTTCTTCTTATATATGTATGACGTTGGGATGTTAACTGCACTGCGACCTAAAATATCTATTGTGCTCCCTTCTGTCTCTATGAGGCGATCCGAGTAGTTCTCAACGCCTATAACAAACCCTCTATTCCTATCCTTCCCTTAAGGAAATTCTGGATTTGAAGTGGCTACAATTTGGGCTCTCGCTATATGTCTTGCTTCCAGGTACAGATCCCTTGCATTCAGCAAGCCCACACACTCTGCAAGAATGTGGATAGACATTTCGTCGTCCCCTTCACATAATCTACACTTATTAACAATCATCCAAATGAAGCATGAAGGAAGAATAACAGGGGCAGAAAATAAATTTTGAATTGGTTTTTGAAAGGTACGTTGGAGAGATAAAAGAGTAGAAGAAATGAATGGATAGACTAAGATAAAGCTGGGATGGAAGAATAGAAAATAGTTAATAGAAAAAAAGCAAAAACATAGCAAGAACAAACGGCGAAGGATCAGAAGAAGTACATTTAGGTTAAGGCTAAGAAAACTTGCATCCTACACCTAAGAAGTGTGTACGTAAGAGTGTTGGAGTTTCAATGTTAAAACCCTCTTCTATACTTGCCCTTACGTTCACGCCGGAAAGACTACCATTTTTAGCGGAATATGGCACATTTTATTTATAGTTTTTGTTAACATTCTAGCCAACTGATGTTTAAAAAAATTTAATTCTTTAATCTCAATTGTGGTTGATTTGGTAGTCAAGTAGTTTTAAAAGAAAAGCATCTTTTTGGAATAGAGATAAAACAAGAAAATAAAATCACTGAAAACAAATTCACAAGTCATGAGAATTTACGTGCCTGGGGCAGCATAAAATCAAATTTATTAGCTTTATAAATTAAAATTCTTTCATTAATACTTTTGCGCATAATGAATCTCTTTTATTTTAAGAACATTTTTTAATATATCTCGTTTTTACATGATACTGGTTTCTTTTTACAAAAGTGGAACCTGTAATAATAGACACACGTAACTTATACTTGAGAATCTTACTTTTAAATTATCCTCCATTTCTCACAGTCAAACATTTTTGTCGGATCGTATTTGAAACTTAAACATATTTAATGTTCATAAAAAAATGTTTTGGAATGAATAATTCCATACTCACTCTAGCAACAATTAATTTTTGCATTTATAATTTTTAAAATGGATGTTACATGCACTTTCATCCAAGGTAATTAAGATCGGAATTATGACCCTGATGAGAAGCAATACAAATTACATTCAAAATTCAAATAAACGTAAAACAGGCACATACCGCCACTGTATAGTGGCTGACCCTATTAAGTCTAACCGCAGACGAATGTATATATGTAAACATTGTTTAGTAAAAAATTCAAATAGGTCACTAGCTTTGAGGAATATAGATGCGAACAAATTCAACCATTTTGAGAATATTTTACAAATAAACATTATTCTTCAATGATTCCATAAACTGATGTTATAACAAAATTGATTTTTCCTACTAACCTAGGTCATAATTTAAATTAAGATTAACATTTATTTTTATAAATTATTATATAGCCAATCATGTTTGATTCTTTTATTGAGTTAAAACGCATTATATTTACTCACTTTTTTCCGCACTGCGATTGTTGAGACATGGTAACGTACCTGTAACAAAAAATAACAGTTTAGCGAAAATTGTATTGGAAAATATTAAGACCCAAAGTGCTGCCCTCAGTCATTCCATTTGATAGGACATACCACTAGAGCCTAATCAAAAGTATCCCATGATCAATTACATCAAAACCATGGGAATAATAATAGCAATGAGGATTAGTAATGAAATTTTTTTATGAAACTGTATAACAGTAGAATACATTTCCAAAAATTTTCCGCTGCATTATTGAAGGGGGCCTGGGAAATTAAATTTAAATGTATGAATCGTGACGTATTATGAACCGTGACGTGGACCAATTAAATAATTCCAGTTGTCATATTTCTATAGTTTTTTCCCGTTGGCATCATCTTTTTCTAATTAATAGAAAGAGCGAAATAGATACTTCAAGAGTAGTCGTAGCCAACACTTGACTTCTTTTAACAGAAACATACGATTATTAATCATGTTTGTGGATTCCCGAAAATGGTAGCTCTACATGATTAAACTCTGAATTTATATTTGTAGGCAAAAAACCAAAGAAAGTTTATAAAATATTACTAAAATGTTCTTATTAATTTAATAGGTATCAGAGATAAAAAATAATGTCCGTTGTACCCTATTAATGTGTGCAATTATACGTATTACAATTAAAGTATTAAAAAAATTAAAAACTTAAAAACGTTTCAAGTCGAGACTTTTGAAACACAAAAGCTAAACCTTCAAAGTAAAATTATAAAATTATTTACTAATCTTTTTTTCGGAACCTTTTTGTAGAAAGTACAACATGGATTAAGAACCAACCAGACACTGACATGAATCTGAATCAGCTGACTGCCGTGACATTTGGATATAAATATAACCTCATTTATTTCTAATGTTATTCCGAAATAGAGTGAGTTAAGTTTTTTCGGAAAATTTAAACAAATAATTACACTAAAATCAGACTTACGTCGAACTGGTGACTGGTGTAAGCACGTGCTAAGCGAATTTAACCGAGAAATGATAACATCGACGAAATTAATCGCATGAGATCGCCACGCCATTGGGTAGATTCAACCGGGAGACTAATTATTCTTTAAATTGCAATTTCTCTGGAAAAGGGTAATTATATCTTGAGATATTTTTACCTACAAACACTAAATCCCCTTCTTTATCGTTTTTGCATAAATTCATTTAGAATTTCCGACCTGGTGGTAAGCCTCATTGCCTATATAAGCTTTATTTTTTCTTAGATTATTAAGAACTGATTTATAAAACTCCTGGGTTGACCTTCCTTTTGTAAAACCAACATATTCAGGGATTATAATTGTATATTTATTTACGTGATGGGAAATCACCGTCATTTCTAACTCGCACAAGCCTGTGGCTTTTGAGGGTTACTGGCATGGGCGGATCCAGCCGATTTTCAAGGGCGGGGGGGCTGTCTTCCACCCATCAGTTGGAATTGAGGGTCGGGAGGCTATGGCTATGTCTTATAAGACATTTTTTTAAGAAACAATAATAAGCTGGTATAATAGCTAACAAATTATACGGGGTCGCGCAACTGAACCAAATGTAGTATGTTTCATTTAAAAAAATGTAAGTTTGTACTGCCACCAGTTTTTGCAACACCCTGTATAATCGAAAGTATTTTCAAAATGTGCACTCAGTAACTGTACTAGTTCTCACAAAATTTGAAAGTTTTATCTCTTACCACAACGACGAGGTCAGAAGTTTGGCCCACCCTGTATAAGAAAATTTGTCAAAATGTTTATCTTTAAGGATGGAGTATCCTATAGATTTCTGATCAATTTTATGTCAAATAAATTGTCTTCTGGAAGTTGCATAATGAATTTGTAATGAGAGTGTGAGGTAAACTGTACAGGGTGGCCAAATAAGAATGCGAGGTACTGTATCTGGGAAACTATCCATCGTAGAGGCTTGCGGAAAAAAAAGTTATAACTAAAACGGCCAAGAGAAAAACCTAGAAAATATTTTCAAGTTTCTGAAATGGCCGCTAGGGGGCGTAACTGCAATCTTGAATCTAAGAAAGTGATGTTTCTGTGAAATCCGCTATATTAACCTAACAAAAAAATACATGATCTTTAAAGTAGAGGATAATCTGAATCTTTTTTGTTTGACAATTTTTGCTGCATCTCTAAAAATAAAGTGGTGGGGGGTATTCAAAGGTTTCAGTAAAAAACACCCTGTATATTCGAAACGGCTGAGCCGATTTTAACAAACTTGGGCTGGTTGAAGGTATTTTTTTGGTAGGTGAATATAGCGGAATTCGCAGAAACATCACTTTCTTAGCTTCAAGATCGCAGTTACGCCCCCTAGCGGCCATTTCAGAAACTTGAAAATATTTTCCAGGTTTTCCTCTTGGTCGTTTTAGTAATGACTTTTTTTTCCGCAAGCCTCTAAGATGGACGGTTTCCAGTACCTCGCATTCTTATTTGGCCACCCTGTACAAATGATGTGAAATAAGTTAAAATCACAGCTCCCAAGAAATACGACATTAGAAAATGTCACACACTGGACCAACGTCTGGACTTCAAACAACTACTCCTTGGCCCATATGCCCCAAAAGCTATTGAATTACAGAAGTCCAGACTTCCAGTAAAATATTTTGGTTCCAAAATATTTCATTTCTTGATGAGGTAAACTGTTTGTTAATTTATAATGCAACCCTGTATGCCAAACCTTATTAAGGTTAGTGAGATCCAAAAACGCCGAAGAACAATATCTTTTTCTTTTCAAACGGATTATTGCATTAAATGTAATGCATTTTGTAGAGATTTTCTGCAAGACTTCTCTGGTTATCAAGTCGAAGCCGAGTTTCGTTTTTATAATTTTCTGGCATGATTGTGTTTCTTACTTCATTTATTTGAATTTTTTTAATAGGAAATTCAGTTTGAAATGGTGACTCATTAAAGTGGTTAATTTGGTTTTCTTCTTGTTTTGCAAATATTTCTACTTTTTCCTAATTACTTCTTGCCATAGACGGATCTAGGGTTACGTTTTTTAATATATTCCATAGCCTCCCGACCCTCAACTCCAACTTATGTGGAAGACAGCCCCCTCTTGACAATCGGGTGGATCCGCCCATTGTTTATTTTCGTCTTTGAGTTGGTGGATTTGTTTCTGATAATCTGGTGGTAATTATATCTGGTGGTTTGAAATTTTTGAATGTAATTAAGAAAGTAGGAGAAAAATTAATAGTATATGAGATGCCACCCCAACGTGATATTCGCCGCCCACAGCCACCTCCGGTCCATAAATTTAAATGATACTCTGTATTTTTTTGACATATTCTGTAAGAGCGTAGTTTTTTAGTATCTCTATGTGATAAAATGACTTAATTACATAATAAACTTTGTAAGATATTTACAGCTAAAGATTCAGATACCAGATATTTAATATTGAAAGCAAAAAATAATAGAAAGCCATGAAAGCAGCTTCGTTGTATGAACTGTCAAATAATATTTCTTGTGACACTTTTGTTTACTAGTTAGTACAAGTCTTCGAAAATTTTTGACTTGGTTTAAATTAAAATTAATGTATGGGGTGGAAATCTTAATAACCAAATAATTGGTCCAATTTTCTACCAGGAAAGTTTAAATGGACCTAGCAATCTAGATTTTTTGGAAGAATTAATACATCCCCTTATCAATCAGTGCTGAGAAGAAAACTTAGATCTTATGTAGGACGGTCAGTTATACTTTCAGCAAGACGGAGCTTTCACTCATTTTAGTTTAGAAGTAAGGAAATATTTGGATACCGTTATTCGAGGACATTGGATAGATCGTAGGGGTGCTCGCTCCCCAGACTTGACCCCACTGGATTTCTTTTTATGGGCACATTTGAAGTCTGTTGTTTACAGACCACCACCACTATCCATTGATGATTTGCGTAATAGAATCATAGAGGAATGTATAGAAATTAATACCACAAGACTTTGAAAATGTTCGGAACGCTTTCGAGAATAGACTGGACTATTGTTTAAATGTAAATGGTGAACATTTTGAATATTAGATTTAATTAAAATAATGGAAAGAGTCCTTGTTTTAATGTTTTATTTGTCTACTGTCCAATATTTTACAATGTTCATTATGTAATTAAGTCATTTTTTCACATAGAGGTGTCATTTACATTTTTGGACCGGGGGTGGCTGGGAGCGGCGAATATCACGTTGGGGTGGTATCTCATATACAATTTATTTTCCCACTACTTTCTTAATGACATTTCAAAATTTCATGTCGATATCTTTTAAAATTATATATTCATAATTCCATTTAAAGTTTTCGCGCGAACACCTGGTACATTTATTATAGCTTTTCATAGCTTTTAATCTGTGGTTTCTGTATCTGACAGATTTGTCTAATTAAAATTTGCTCGAACGGGAATACATTAATAGCGATTGAATTTAGAATAAAAAAAAATATTGAAAACGACTTCCATTTGCAACATCGTCGTCGCCAGAATTTGCCATTTGCATTCACTTCCCTTTAAATTCAGTTCTAACCCTTTGATTCATCGCGAATCCCGCGAATCGAAGTCGATAAACTAACCAAATTCAAATTGCTTTTTACATAAATAACACACTCATTAATTTTACATTCGGAGAATATGTGAAATAACGGAAATATTATCAGAGTTTTTGAATGTGTTGGCGGGGACTTTGGAAGTACTAATGGCAGATCATTAGGGCGCAGGTAATCTGTTCGAGTTTTTTCTGTACGAAAAGATAAAAATAATAAATCACGCCGGTTTCCATGAACGCTTTCTCTTCATGCAATTCTGATAATGGTTTATAACCGATAGGGCCTGCTGAAATCTCATAATCTCGTGATATATGATGCCAGACATAATATCGATAATAACGCTGAATTTATTATTGTCTTTATGCCTTTTACTATTAGTCGATGTGCCGGCGGTTTAGTGACAGTACCCTGGTATCAATTACCCTTCTTATAAACCACATTCTTATAAGCAACATTTTATTTCCTTAATCTAACAACAACATCAAATGGATTCCGTATATGCTGACTTTTCAAACGCTTTCGATAGCGTGAATCACGAGTTCTTGTTTCGTAAATTGGAAATGCTTGATTTTCCACCATGGTTACTAAATTGGCTGAGTAGCTATCTTACTAAGAGAATTCAGTATGTCAAAATTAAGAACCGTTTCTCCAATCCAATCAGGAGTTCCACAGGGATCTCATCTGGGATCATTACTATTCAATTTTTACATAAATAATTTGGCAACTCACATTGATATAAATATTTTACATGATTGGTCTCTCGCAAATGGCTTAGCTCTAAATATTAATAAATGCTTCATAATATGCGATGTAAGGAAATGAGATTTCTACAGAAAATAAACGGAAAAACAAACACGGAAAAGAGAGACATGGACTTATAAACAGAAACCGAATGGAAGACAGAGGAAAACGTGAAGTGATGAGGTTATAAATGCGAATAATAAGAGTGTAGTGAAGTAAAGCAAAATAGAAGAAAATGGAAAGAGGCATACAAGAAGAAACCATGAGTCTAACTCAACTCTCTCTCTTCTTATGCGGGTAAGGGCTTTAGGCTTTAGGATTAAGTAAGTCAGAAGTGTAAAATTTGAAAAATCCTTACGATATAAAAGAGAATCTTTTTCGTTGTTATCTTTATCAAAATTATCCAGTTGCGCTTAGTAGAAGTAGAACTGTTAATACATGGCTGTAACATGGAATTGCAACATAGTGATAAAGACTTAAATACCTTGATAAAGTTGCTACAAACCAAATCACAGAAAGGTAACTAACATGCTTATTACTTATTCTATACCAGATGGGTTACGATCTGGCTTTATAGGGGGTCACTATTTCCAATCTTGTTTCTGGTGTGAATGTTTTTTTTTGTTGAAAGCATAAATTAGATCCATGCTATCATTTAACATCTCTGTAAGGGTCCGTAAACAAAGAAAGCAGATTGCCAAAATTTGAAAAATATTTGTATTTTTGTACATTTCAGTTAAGTATATTCACAAAAAGTCTCCTTACGCCTCTCACTTTTGAAGAGCACCTGTTAAATTTACTTTTACAAACAAGAAAATCTAGACTGCCCTATAATTTATGAATATTATAAAAATATACAAATAAATATTGTTACGTACTAACTTTGTTGTGATATGACGTTGTTTAATTTATTTTATTTCTATTGACTTTTAATTTTAAATTTTAGTACATAACCTATAAAATTTTGTTGTTTTATTTTTGAATCAATTGACCTCGACTACAGTTCTTTCCCTTTTTTATTTAATTTAATTTATTTCTAATTTACTTATTTTATTAACTAACTTTTCTTTTTAAATAAATTAAAAATGTATGGGAAATATTTTTATTCTTACCTCCTTCGTAAGCTCAGACATAGTGTAAATTTTTACGTTTGATAGAATGCATTGGGCGCCATCTACTGTACAGAGTACAGATTCTTAACCTTAAAATCAATAATAACGACTACTGAGATAAATTCATAAACATTTATTAATAACAAAAAAATCAGTAACGAAAAACCTTTTAATTGAATGTGCAACAAATATTTGGTCGAATAAGGTAAGTGTATTTTTATTTACTACAAAGAAAAATTGACAGTTACAAGTGAAATTTATTGTTATTTTCTCACCTTATTCTCCAATACTCTAACCTAAGTTATTTATATGTTAAGTAATTTTTAACCTTAAAAATTAGTTATGGCCTTTTATTGTTTTAAAATGTGGTTAAATACCGATATTTAATGAAAATTGGTACCTTTATTTAAGACTAAGTCTTCCTTATTCCTACAGTTGTTGTTGTTAAATGGATGTTCTTCAAAAATACAAATGGAATGTTTTTCAAAACGGAAACTGGATAAATTTAGTTGGGATACAATTCGATCAGGATACTCTGGATCTCTTAATCGGGATGCAGGACAGGATGGATAATTTTGGCTTCTTCTCTTAATTCAAACGTTTTTTCTTTTTTCTTGAAAAATAGCGTCATTTGACAGGTAATGATTTTTATTATTTTATCAGTGTTGCTCTGACTTGATTTCGTTTGCTTTTTGTCATGCAGAGCGATGTGAACTGTTAAGAGTTTTAAGCAAAAAGCCTCGCTTGACAGCGAGAAATAGTTTTTATAAAAGCTCAAGTCATAGCCTCACTAGATTGGAATTTGACAGTTTTTTAACTTAAATTTTTACAAAACTCAAAAATTATTAATTTTTATACAATTTTTAATTAGCAACAAATTATTCTAGAGACAAAAAGAATAATTTTGATGTAATTTTTGTACAATTCCTACCTATATTAACTTTATACAAATACTTTTTATGTTCGTTATTATTGATTTCTTAATACTCATAAAACTTTATTATTATTATTGCCTTTTTTACTGTATTTCTTCAATTTTAGAAGTCCCAACACTCTATTTTCCCGATTTATACTATTTCCCTTGAATTTGAATTGATTATATTGATGTATCATGATATTGAAATTTGAGGTTAAGTTTAAAATTTCTTTTTCTCCAAACTCTTAATATAATAATGTTTTAGAGATTATATTGTTTTAAATTTTTCTATTCAATTCTTTGCTAGATTATTTGTAAATACCCTAAATCTGTTGATGAAAATCTCTTATGGGATTACCATGTTAAATTTTGAGACAATAACTATGTTAAAATTAATTTCAAACATTATTTTTCTTAAAGTATAATAAATAGTTATTTTATTGGTATTAATAAAATTATCTGTTTCTTTTTTACTCTTCGTATTGAATATTAAATTTTGTATTCTCTTTTTGACCTGGTCAATTTAGTTAACCGTTACAATATATTTTAGGAAAACTATGTATACTTTTGGAACTGTCGAAATTAAATCACCTTTCTCAAAATTATTTAGTCTATAATAACCAATGTTATATTATAATAAGAAAATGAAAAATTCAAAACCAAAACTCAAATGAGTGATATTTTATTTTGAATACCGTGGTCTTAATTGAATTTAATACTGTGCTCTTTAGACATGGTTTGGATGCCGTGTCTATTTCCTACTGATGAGGCACAACAATGCCGAAACCTTGAATAACAAAATCAAAGGGTTAGACTGTCCTTGTAGGGTTCCCAACACGCATCTAGAACATATGTAATTCAATGGCTGTGGGGACAAGTAGTCCCTGGAGTAGTTGTTTTAGATTCAGATGCGGTTCAACCCTCCGTTATTTATTTATTTTACAGCTTCGGCCATTCTACAGAACGAAAGAGTTCCAATTATAGGGTCGCACAGAAATTACAAGATTTATCATTACATTAGAAGTGTTAAGCTAGATCAAACTGAAGATAATTGATAACAAGTAAAAATATAGTAAAAATACGTTGCAAACTTTATTAAAATATAAAAAGAAAATGTTAAGCAAACTTATGTAACTAGCTCTACAAGATTTAAAGATGGGACCAAAACTAATCAACCATCACTAAAATATTTAAACTTTTTCTATGTGATATTGATTTTGTAACTACCACATTTGAGTATGGATAACATTCTTTATTTAGTTATGCCACGTTATAACTTCCAGAAAGCTATTTCCAAGCGTTCTCAATCGGAACTAGAGCAGTTTTCTAAAATTAAAGATTAAACGCAACTTTATCAACTTTGCGTGTAGGTCCACAGAATAAGTGGTCTGTGATTCTAACCGTTTTAGTAATTAATTTTACAATATTTCTCATTTATCCACCATTAGAAACAATAAAATCTAACACCGTTAGTTACATTCATAATTGAACCGCAAACCATAGAGAAAACTGCAAAGCTAATAAGCCTTATCTCCTGGAATTAACTTCAGCCCACGGACTAACACTTGTATCGAACAATCTTGTTGTACTGAAGCATCTTATTTATATACCTGCCTTTCATGATTTGTTTGCTTGTAATAATTGTGATTGCAGTGATATTATAATAATATTAAATGAGATGTTATCGCTTGCGGTTAGATAATTTAGTAATTGTAAATATTACAGTTTGTTTAAGAGTACTGTAATAATACAGGAAACGGATGTCTCGAGAATGCTTTGGTTTAGTTGTGGGAAATTACTATGATGGAGCTTCGTTCGATTATTGAAGACCTCCAAAGAAGGTTTTTTAAGGAGCTGTAATGTATAATTTTTCTAGTCATATCTTTAAAATAATTTAGATATAATTACCATATAACTTTTGAAAACCTAACCCCACATTTGTAAAATAATAAGTTCTGTAGATCAATTAATAGTATATTATTCAATGAGCGGTAATGTAGGCAATAACTCAAGCAGAAGTTTGCAGCACGAGCCGTAGGTGAGGTAAATTGTGTGTTTGAGCGTGTCTGTGCGTTTGTGTGTGAAATAAAAATTTAACGATATAATATAATCACGTTTCATGTATCGCGGTCACCCTTTGACGTATTTTAACCACGTGATAATAGCCGGCAGATCCGTTCGCTTGAGCAATCCTTATAGTGTAATTCTAGACTTTCTTGCTATGACAATTGGACTCACGCAAATAACTCACGCTCTGTAGTTATTAGTATTGTTAATTAACAAATATAATTTTGGACTAGCACGACGTTCTGGAACACCTTGTACATTTTTCAATAATTTTACAATGTTAAGATTTATCACACGTATCAATCATCCTGTAGATAGTTGTATATTTGCATATTTTTACACTTAGTTTTGGCTTGGTCTGCTCATATTAAAAATTCGAAATGGTTATCGTAAGATAATGTTCCATATTATAATTTTATAATGAGTATAATGAAACTCTCGTAATCAGAGCATTTGTGATAAAAAAAATAATGTCAACTGAAACAAAACTTAAAAAAAAACGTTCCAAAAAGCGAGTGACCCACAACTCGCAATCTTTACAAATACTACGGAGATAAACCAGACATTTCAATAGAGGATAAAACTGAAGTTCTCTCGGTTAATCTGTGACAGAGATAAATTGCATTTAACAAATTTATATCCAGAGATACAGTTCATGTAGCCGAAAAACGGCAACTATACATATTCATCAAGAGCTGAGTTATTGTCGTCTCTATCGCACCCGTGTCTTAATCGGAACGAAACGCGCCAGAAAATATTCGTTATAACACCTCACGACGAGCAGTGATAAGCTCAATCAGATAAAATGCTTATATATCATATCACAATGGCACAGCAAAAATGATTACGGGAGACGTTCCTTCCTATATCACGCTCTGCAGGGTCGGTAATGTGAATCACGCTCTGCCGGTTCTTACACTCTCTTCTTTACCCACTGATTTATATATTCTACAGCAAATACCTCATAACCCTATAAATCTTCGAGTGCGTGATATCCTGCTATCTTAATTCCACTTACGTCGATTTCTGAAGAGTCTTACTAAAAGCTACTGCTAATAAAGACAACGGTTTTACTCTTTCCAACACCATTTATTCAATATATTATATTGCTTCCGATTGACAAACTTCTGTATCTGTCATGTACTTACTCAGTGCCGTCGGCAATTTTTTACTTAGGTCAATACTTCAGACGTCCAACTAAAAAAACGGCTGCGTTACATAAATAAGTAAAGTATATTCGACAGTAATATCCCAAGACCTTGACAAATAGCCGACTATTTTTATTGCATCTAAATTTCGAGTTTATTTTAGGATCAATTTGTCGAGACTTAATTTTGGCATTAATAATCTGAATAACTCCCGAGAGCTTTAGCTCGAGGGAGTTATTCTTAGATTATTAATGCCAAAATTGTCGAGACAAATTGTAAAATATACGAGAAATTTAGTAGCAATAAAAATAGTAGCTAATTTGTCAAGGTCGCGTTATATTTAATAAGATTATTTCCCGAGTCAAAAAAAATTCTGTACGTACGTATAAATACCGTCCTTCAGGTGAATATTGAGGACGATGATCAAATAGCCGAATATTTACCACCAAGGTGAATAGTCGCTTTATTTTGTTTTGATTGGCTGCGTCAAATCAGTTTCCAAGCACGTGATTGGTTAAAAATTGATATTTGACAGGCAAGGGAAATAATCAGAAATATAGTGCATTGGTTGGTTATGTAGAAGATATATAATCAACAGATAAAAATAATGAATCCTGTTTGGATCAAACTACTGTGGTAACGAGGTACCCGTGTGGCATATACCTCTCCCAATAAACAATTTTGGTAACTTATGTACCTCTAACACATGCACAATAAGCAAATTGACGATAACATAAAATTTTTGAGGTTAGATCATACCTCTTCAATTACGAGTGGCCTAACCTTAGGTATATAACACCACTTGTAGTACAGTGTGTTACTATAATTTATATAATGGTTTTTAGATGTTGTCAAGTTTTATTTCATCACTATAAGCTACACTAGATACTACTAGATAACTCGTCAACCTAGAGTTACTTATATAATACCACTAATCAGAGGTATATACTATTACTTTAGAATATATTAGGTTATATAGAGTAATATAAGGCTTTCTAATAATTGTAAGGTTACTAATGTTGATTCCGCCATGATTGTTTGACCAAATATATCAGACGCTTCCATAATCTCATAATTATACTTAGTGCTATTTAATTTATTATCCGAAACAACCCAAAATGAATAATCACTTGTTGAATAGAGGCGATGCGAATGATAAAATTTAAACTGAACTTTTATTATTACTGGGAATTTTGAAGGCCCCTGTTTTTTTTTTGCGGTAAAAAATTTTTTCCACTTCACTTTATGTCATACTAATAATAAAGTCTCAAAGAGATTTAAGAAATAATCAGTTATAGCTTATTATTATTCTGTTGTTCATCATGTGAAAGCATAATTTTGAAGTGAGATAAGGCCATACATAAAATAAATGTGTTCAAGAGAGAGAAACGTATAACCTATTAAGAATATGAGAGGATTGACAAGTGACAGGAAAGTTATTTAGGAAGTTATATAGCGGTTTCCATAACGTTTCTGTTCCTTGTGGTAATAAAACTTAAAGCTATATAGCGTTACTAAACAAAGGTGTTCTTAACCTCTATAAATGGTATAAAACGGTAATAGTTCGGTTACCTAACTACATAAATGCAAGTTATTTAAGGTGGTCTGGTCAAATAGTCCGGACCCTTTTTTTTTGTAAACCTCTGTTGTTAATTATAAGTTTCTTTGATTCAATAATATAAAAATGTAGTTTATTTTTATTCTTTTAATTATCCATCCAACTAACTCCAAAATTACAAGAAATTCCGAGTTTCCCAGAAAAGGTTTTTCTTTAAGAACATAGTCTCAATACAGAGTGTACAGTAATGGGTCCAAGAATGGATCTTTGGGGAACACCTCTGCTTATTACAACTAGAACTTTACCATTTTAATTGTTTAAAAATACATATTTTCTTCTTTGAGTTAGACACGAGTGTAAGATCCTTCTGATCTTGGGAATATCGTAATTTTTTACCAAGGATTATCTATGTGAGGTTATTTCGGATTCCTATTTCATTGTCTTGCAATTGCATTGAAATTCCCCTACTAATCAATATGTAAAAGGACTAAAACAACTTCACCGGTTTATTGACCGATGACCACGGGCGAGCTACCAAGATTAGAATAATTTAAATCAAAACCGTCCCTAAGTCAACAACGTCAAACTTTTTAGATTTGATAAGCCGATGATGAACTACTTTAATTTCCATATACACATATCCGTAATCTGTAAAACTACCCGTCATACATCTCACAATCTTTGAATAAATAGCCTACTGAATTGACCGAATAACCGTCGTATAATTCGATAAAACTAAAAGCCAGCAGATAGCGGCCATTCTCAAAGTACCTACGATATCAACTTTACATATTTTGTTAATATATTCACCGAGATGATATCTCTGAAAACTACTTTCAGGAGTATACACGTTACTTTAGAGTTGCCATGGAATGTTATAATATTGTGCGATATCAGTTCCCTTACCGATAGTGACAACTTCGCAGTGTCTTCACGGGATGGGAAAAGTTCGAGATATTGAATATTTATGATTTAAGTTATAAAATGACGTTATCCGCTTCGCTAAAAGTTCTCAGATAGCCGGTAAAATAAGAGAAACAATCTTGAGAAATGTTGCTTGAAAATGATAATGCGCATCGCATTTTATATACATTGGATAAGTAAGTCCTCGTTCTTAAAAATAATAATTCAATTTTGATATACCTTTTTCCTACGACCACATAGTGATACAAAGTGATACTTAAATATTGTAAATTACTTTCCTATCTGTTCATATACCGTTCATATAGCGAGGCAGTGACGTCACACGTCAAAAATATGCGGCGTTGCCAGATACAATTTTTTTTCGTTCACTTAAAGATAAAATTGTGCCAGTTACTTTTTTCCTAGCTTGAATCTAAGTGCATCTAATGTGCTATCAACCTGATTGAAGATTGAAGAATTGCTAGTCTATAGAACAATAAAATGTTGACTATAAAGCATTTTCAATAGTAAGAAAAATGTTTTAAGATTCAAAGTAATTTAGTTTTGGAATTTTTATTGTAATATGCCACTATGTTATAGGACACTGATACGTTGGAGGTCAATTTGTAACTGCTCTAAATAAATCAAGAATTTTCGCTAAGTCGCAGTGGCAACGTAGCGAAGTGTTGCCAACCTTTAACAGTTATTTCGTATTTGCTCTTAGTGTTTTCGTGTTTATTCCGTTGACAATAGAAATAACTAGAAATTACGTCATTTTCTGGCTAAAATAAATAAGGTATAGTTATTGCTTTGTTTTCAAATAATTGTTAATTATCAAAATTGTGCGAAAGTGACTTTTCCCACTCGTGTGAAAAGTGTCACTTTCCGCACTCGTTATGTAATATACTATAACATAGACCTGTGTTGTTAAGGTAAGAAAATCTTGTGGTTCAATTCTTAAAGAATTATAAATCTAAAGTAACGCAAAAGATGCTTAAACTTATTGCACACTAATAAATCAGGACCAATCATTTTTGAAAAAAGAAAAATTATTAGCTCAAGAGGAAAACTTCTGTAAAATATTCCAAAAAAGTATAACTGATATTCTATAAATTTGAACATGATACATCATATTTTACTTTTTGTACGCCCGTTTTAGATAGTTTTCTTTATATACAGGGTGGCGCAAATTTGATTGAACACTATTGGGATTTCGGAATCCGTTATAGATAAAAAGTTGGTTAAATGGGAAAACAGATTTTCAAGACAAAATGTTTGGTTTTTCAAAATTAAAATATCAGGTCCGGATTCAGAGATACTTGAGGAAAACCGAAATTGACGATTTTCGTTTTATTTAACACACCTTAATTTTGCAAAATAGAAAAAAAAATTATTAAGCTTTTTTATTGAAGGACAAATGCAACTTAACACAGCTTATCCAATTTTTTAAAACAACGTTTCGTCTTTGAAGTGCCCCTCTCAACTGTTTTTTTTTAAAGTACGGACCTATACGATTTATTTCATTTTTGAAATCCCCATTTTTTTCTCTATCCTACCATGTAATATTTTTGTTAGGTGTTGACAATGAATTGTACTTTAGGAATTTTGCTAAGTACGGTCCTGTTCCATTTTCACTGAAAATATTTTTATTTAGTATACTTTGACCATTTTCCAGAAATTTTAACCAATTTGCAATTCTCTTTTAAATAATTACTAAAATAACACTAACTAATAAATTGCACAGCGTTAAAAAATCAACAAAATTAAGAAACGTCAAAATAAAGGATACTTTTTGTTTCAAAGCCATCTTGATATGCCTTTTTGTGATTAAATTGTGTTTTTTCCTACGTGCACATTTCTTGAAAATTTACATCCAAAATATGCTCAATAAAAGAAATAAAATAAAAAGTACAGGTACGTATTTAAAAAAAATAGTTGAGGGTAGCCCTTAAAGACGAAACGTTGTTTTATAAAATTGGATACGTTATGTTAAGCGATATTTGGCCTCTAACAAAAAAAAATTTTTCTATCTTAAAAAAATAAGGTCTTAATTAAATAAAACGAAAATCGTCATTTTTGGTTTTTTCCAAATATCTCGGAAACCGCACTTGATATTTTAATTTTCAAAAAACCAATAAATTCGTCTTAAAAATACACATCTTTTTCCCCATTTAATCAACTTTGTATCTATAACGGTTTACGAAATCCCAATAGTGTTCAATTAAATTTGCGCCACCTTGTATAGTTCAAATCGGCAAACGTTGCCAAAAATCTGTTTCTATTACTTTTCTTTACGATAGACAAACTATAGTTTCGTTTGTTTTAATGACCCCCCCCCTCGAGCAAATCCTGCGCTCGTACCTGGTATGTAGAAATAGTCAGAAAATTTAGGGTAAATCATAAGTAAATTAAGAAAAATCAAGACGACTGAGTAAAAGTCCCGGAAGAGGGGTGGGGGGTAGGTAAATATATTGGGTGATAGCGTGAACATAAAAAAATGTTTCTTATCAGATGTATTTTTATTAACGGCATCGACTGCTATGGTCATTGACCTCGTGTTCTGTATAGACTTTGTTACTGTTTCCAGCGCCAAATATGAGCAAAATATGTCCAAACCAAACAAAAATTGCGGCTTCAAGTTTTGTGAAAAGCGATAAAATATATACCATATACCTCAAGCTACCGGAGCACCTATACCGCACTAGTAAACTAACCTCGGAATAATTAGTTACACATTAATTACAATTTATTATAATAAGAAATAAATTTATTACACCTCACACGTGGCCAATACGGGGTGTCTGGCAGCTTGTACCTCAAGCTACCAGACATCCACCCAAAAATGAATTACAATTTATTACAATAAGAAATAAATCCTTCAAACCTTTCTGTTTGAACATTTTTAACGAAATGTTCAGCCATTTTGACCGGACCTTTTTTACATTTAAATGGTGCGGGGTTCTTTATTTAAATATTTAAACTTATTTAAATAAAAGTGTTTGTGAAAATAGACCATACTTGGGTCATATTTCCTAGAACAATTATGGATTTTTATAAAGTAAATGCCGAAACAATCAAGAACTTAATTTAAAGTTAGTACTGCAAATGTATGGATTACTTCATAATTTCTCAATTTACTAATGTTAAATCTAGTAGGTAGTTGTCAAATCAAGTAGGACTATCAGGATTAGTCTTATTTACAAGCATCAGATTAAAGTGTGATAAAATTCGCTATTTTTAGAATTATCTTCTCCACCCTGTAACTTCTTAAGCAAGCAAAATTGTTCTTAAACGAATATATTTTTTGTCCAAACTAACTACATCTGAAATTTGACATATTCTTTACTGAACACCCTGTATACTCGATCATAATGGATTTTAGAAAAACAATTTTAAAGGTTTGTTCCTTCAAATTTTTAGCAAGTTTTGGTTTTGCAATCAACAAGCAATTCAAGATTATAAAATTAAAAGTAAACATTTCTGGAAGCAAATCTTTAAACAGTTTTTCTCAAAACCATATAGTTATCACGTCGTTTTTCAATTGTAAAAATGAAACGCCACCCTGAATAAGATTGTTTTTATGATTATATTTAATAGCAGTGTTTTTTGTTATATTTCTTGATATATTTGATATATTTTTCCTTTTACTAATTATAAATAAATTATAAAATAAGGGGTGGTCAGATTTTTAAATAAAAATTTTCATTGCCTACTTCTGGGCATGATTTGTAGCGTATTTAACATTAATTACTTTGATGTTAGTTTACGCTGCAAAGATTTAAAATCCTGGGGGAGTCTATCGTTGTCGATGATGGTGTTGTGTGGTTTTTCTGGGTTTTCCCACAACTGTAAAGCAAATGCGCCATCAATCATCAGTAAGTCGCCCCAGAGCGCCACGGCAAATAATAATAATAGCCGTCCCTCCCCCACACAAGCTGCAGAGCTTCTGGGGTTTACTCGTAAGGGAGTGAATTGCAGGGCGGATATTATTATTATTATTATTATTGGCAGTGTCGCAACCCCGGCGCCGGCACTATTTTTCCTGCAGTTTTAAACTTCTTTTATAAAAATTTCAACCCCTTACGAGGATAAGAGAGTTTTCGATTTACGAAACAGGGTATATATGTTACTATTACGATTATTTACCTGAGATCTTTTTAGGTTTTTTGGCGAAAAATAGTCTCTTTTTCAAAACAAATGGTTTGCAGTTGTTATAAGTCTCAACATAAATCATTTTCACATAAACAATAACACTTCACTACTAATAACGTTTAAAAACACTCAATGGATAGCAAAACTATTCACTAAACGAATCAGAATTCATTTTACCGCAAAAGCCACTCTATAATTCGTTCGGAGGTACGCTTAACATAACTGTACAAAAGATACCCACACATTTGTTTACCTTTATATAACTTTCTTATCATTTTATTCATAGCAAGAGATAGACTGGCTGATAACGATGTATCAGATAAAGCCAACTCTGTTCCAACCGACAAAAGGCCAGCAAAGAAACACATTATGGAATAAATATATTATTAATATAAAAAATACGTTTTGGTTGGTTGCTTTACATAAAAAAAAAGAAAGGAAGACAAGAATGAATGTGGGAAACACTTTTGACAAATTTTTTGTAATTATTCTATTTTGATATGTACTATAAGGAATGGTCAATATTTTAATCATAGGTTCAGGACCTCCAAATATTATTATTTTACTAAATAACAAATTTGAACAAAAAAGGTATACTTGTTTTAAAAGCGTAAATTCAGCTCATTTCGAGATATTTGCATTTAAAATATTCTAGCCACTGTATCTATTTAATTTACTATAACATTTTTCAACATAGTAGGCTTTGAAACTAAAATGAAAATGTACAGCTGTCAAATAATTAATTGTTAGATGGCAGTAGCATATATAGTATGTGCAATAACATGTTATTGGCTGTAAACTTAACCTATTTGTAGGAGCAACCTGGTTAACTGTAGCATAATCCAATGAAATAAATAAATAATTAAATCCATGTCTCAAATGTGGTCAAAAGTTTTCAAAAATAATGGATATAATTTGTTTCCATCTTTGTATTTTAGATAACATAATGTATTTGAACGTAGTGTGTATTTTTAGTCCTGAAGATGGCTATTTAGCCAAAACTAGTAGCCTCCCTCTTTTTTATACCTAAATATTGTGGTAGTTTATTTTTTTATTTTTCTGTGAACTTTCGTATTTTTACTGTTTTTTGTTTCTTTATCGGGTTTTTGTTCGTGTGTCCATTCTTATCGTTTCTGATTAGCCTCGTGATCTGTGTAGGCTTTGTTATTGCTTCCCAGCGCCACTTTAGGAACAGCACTGTTAATTAGAACCTAACAGTGAATGGTCGAGTGAGGAATCACCACCTGGTATCAATCACACTTTAGAGCAGCAAATATTTTTTTATCGTTTTCTAAACCCTTTCAAGTTCCAAGTTTCAGCGATATCACATTTTATGCGAGGTCAAAGTCTGTGACAACTGGGCTATGTGCCGGACAATTCAAAATCTGAATCCATTAGTTTGACATAAACAACAAATTAAAAATCAACGAACTGTCACTTGACAATAAATCGCAACGTTGTTACCATAGTAACGAAATCAAACAGCGATTGAAAAAATGAAAAAACAGGGAGACGGAATAGTATATTCCAACAGAGTAACAGACTGTACTTTCTCCACGGCAACAGAAAGTAAGAATTACATATAGGGTCATTCCATGTGAAAAGCATATCAAATGTCACTCGACCCTCCGCAATCACGCTGCTTTTTTGACACCATAAACTTACTTATTTTTTTTATAACCACTAGACTTGTGTATAGTGTCTAGTGTCTAGTGGTTATAAAAAAATTATTAAAAAAATCCAAGAAAAATATTGTTGGTTATTTCATTAATAAAAGATCTTACAGACTTCATAAAAACATTAAATATCTTAAAAACCACAAGATTTTCGGTATGTAAAGGTTATTCGTTTTTTACTTGGAAACTGTTAAGCAATACAAAAAAAATAAAAATAGCTTCAAATACCATGGGCGTAGAAAATGGTTGGGAAAAGGGGATATACTCTTCTAACTGCACGCCACTGGATCTAGATATGAAACATGGTTTTTTACTAAAATATGTATTTTTACATTTAAAAATGACCTGCTAAATTTCAAATTAATATATTAATCCGTTTTAAAGTTTTTAAATAAAACCATTTATTTTTTTTAACTTTAACGCCCTGTATTTCGAAAAGTAATCGAGTTGGACCCCTCATTCCTTATATGTCATTTGGAAACACCCTGTATATATAAATCGCATATAACTCATGAAAATGATATAAGGAGTAAAGCAAGAGTATATGGATTTGGAAAAGCATGATTCTAAGAATATCTACTGTGAATTTCAGCTAAATCGGGGTATATGTATTTGAGAAATTTGAAAATAAAAAAATAAAAATTTCCTCATTTTGATGTGATTATTGAAAATGGTTGGCGTGACCGTGTTCTACGGAAAATTTGACTTCAGAAATGTCTTTGTTGCATCTTTTTCCCCGTTAATGAGAATACGAAGGAAACGCGTATTTTATTTTTTTTCTCGTTGCCATTTTGACCAAATTTAAAATTGAGCCCAAAAGATTTCCTTTTGGTATTTTAGGCTGAAAATTTGGGAAATCACTTATTTCCATGGTAAGTTTATGGTGTGAAAAAAGCAGCGCGATTGCGTAGGGTCGAGTGACATTTCATATGCTTTTCACATGGAATGACCCTATAGGAAAGTTAAACTTTGAACAAAATAAAATATTTAATCAAATTCAAACTAAATAAATAACACGTCGCGTAGAACTGTCAAACATGAAATTCATGGCTATCTAGGATGCGGATGTGATATTTACAGCTAGGTGTTACATAATGAACTTTTTCTACAACTGCTATGAAAAGTAGCGAATTTCTCATAGCTTATTTAATTTCAAAACCATGTATTGCTCATACCGTGCGGGAATACTTTTCCTCACGGCACTTTGCCCCAAAAATTGACAAAAACTTAGTAGGCTGCTGTTCAGCTTTAAATAGTTGTCACAACTGTCAGATTATAGAAGTTTCTTAAATTCCTAAGGTAGTTTTCATTCGTGCTTTGATAAAAATCGCAATTTCCATTAAATATTATTGTAATAAGACATACCTATTTATAATAAATAATATGGGTAATGACAGTAGTGACGATTTTGATAATACTAGGTCAGAGATATTGGAAAGAGCCGCAAAAATAACGTTAGATTTGTTGCCGATAATTTCAAGAAAAAAGTTTGAATTGGCATACGAAAAATTTATGAAATGGAGAAGAAATACAAAAATAAAATTAAAAAAATTATTCAACTGTTAAGAGATAGGATACTTTCATGTTATTTTAGTTTTGCTAACCATAAAAATAAATATTAAGTTACAAGTAACGTTACTTGTATTCTTTAAATTTGTGCAGTTGTAGAAAAAGTATAGTGTGCAACACGCGGGGAAAGTACTTTTCTCACTTGTGTGTTTGCGGCACTCGCCCTTCAGGCTCGTGCCACAAACTTTCACACTCGTGAGAAAAGTTGAACTTTCCCCACTTGTTGCACAATATACTATTCTGACACTAGAGTAAGAATGAAATACGTATAAAATACATAAAAGAAAAGTGTTTCAGAATTTTCTTTCAATCTCAAGAGCGAGAATGTTTCTTTTCTGTTATTATATCTAAGTGGTTTCAGAATAACTGCTTTCAGTAGTGGCCGTGGAGAATAGTATATTCTTCAACGAGTGTAGAATGATGGCTATTATACACGCGGATGAAGTTTCTAAAACGAGCGAGCGCAGCAAGTGAGTTTTGGAATCATCCAAGTGAATAATAGCCATTCTACACAAGTAAAAGACTATACTTTCTCCACGACTATGTATAAAAAAAATCTTTCATTGGGAATCGAACCTCGATCGCCCGCGAAAGAGTCAAGTATCTCTACCAGCTTTCGACCACACTTATTTATGAAAATTTAAAGAACATAGATATAGGTAACTCAATTTTTAGTAGAAACCTTTACATTTTTAAATGAAATTATAACATTATTAGGAATAATAATAGAAATAACATAAATATAGGTACTTAATTTAGACTCATTCTTTTGCAAAATTTGTGGTAAAGTTATTACAATTGCTTATATTTAACGTGGTTGGTATTGAATTATGGTTAAAACTAGCAGTGCTAGTACTGGAGATTCTGTGATATATTTATTTATAAATTCTGAGGTAAACGTTTTCGATTTATTTGCTTGAAATCCTTCTCCTTTTCGTTTAAGGAACGCCCGCAATTTTGAATAATTTTCAATGTGTATTTCATTATTAACATTTAACGTACTTCTTAGTATAGAGTATATTTTCCATAAAGTTGAAGGTTTATATTTTTCGGAAAGTTTTGTGAAATATGCTAGGAGAACGTTTTCCGAAAATAAACTTACTTTATTGGAATTTCTCATAAATCTTATTATAGTCTTGTTTTGATCTCTCCGGTAGCAAATCCATTGTTGATGATTAAGCAATTTGTTTAATTTCGAGAGGCGTATATATTAACTCTTCACTATCGCTACTGTTGTCCATTTTGTTCTCTATATATACGTAAAATTATGATTATATGATTATTTTGACGTTACAAACGACGCGCTGTCAGAAGCAATTTCCGTAGTTAGGTATTTGACGTTTTAAAAGAGACGATTTGATTTATTCATTTTAGCGTGATTTCTAATAATCATAGAATGTGATTGGTTAACGAGAGTGAATTCTTTTTCATTCTTCACTGGTGTGAAGAATTTACGTCATTATTCAGCTAAATATGTAAAAATAATTTGTGCATTATTATATATTCGTGGAGAAAAAGCTTTTATTTATTATATAAACCTCGGTGGAAAAGACATATTTTTTACCTCTGTTTGTAATATACTACTGCCGGGTCCCAAACTCCCATTTTTTAGTTGTGACCTACAAAACGTTGTCCAGAGAGTCCATATTTTCTTGTGCGGTCTTAAAAAAAGATATTTTTGATATGGTTCAAAAAATTTTGTCCAATTTATTCATATCAAGTATTAATTTTGGGCGCTTACCTTTATCACAATGTTACAGAAAAAGTACCATATCACATCAAAAAAATCTTCTTTGAAGAAAAAAAATTTCTGACAAAACAAATATATCGGTCTAGTTGCAATCTACTTTAAAATGATTCCCTAATTACGTAAATTACATTTTTTAGCGTCCTCTTCAACTATAAAATAGAAGAAAACAACCGAAATTCATTTATTTAATTTTATTACTAAGAGGGTTTTTTATGGATACCGATAAAGATCAAATCTTTTGCACTTAATCTTCACATGGTGATTTATTTTCGCATATTTTTAGATACCGAGATCAATTTTATCAGCAATTCGCGATTTTATCATGTAGATGAATGTTGCTCAGTTCGCACGAACCTTTTTTAGATTTTAATTCTTGGATATGTAAAACATTATTTTTGGTTTTTGTTTTTTACAGAAAGTCTTTAAGGGTCGGTCTGAAGCCTACTGTCAAAATAACGTTAGTTCTCTCCGTTAAAATAGCTTACGTTAAAAATGTGAAAGAAAATATCTAAATATACTCTTTTTTTAGAAAATTGAAGATTTTTTCTGTATATTTCACTGGCGCGATGGCGTTCAAATAGTCTTTTATCCATTACTTTAATCTTTCTGAAATCCTGTCACAAGTTCAAAAGGTAGAAAATAAACTCAAAAGGTATATAACTTTCCTTCCGTCGTTTTTTTTTATTTAGAAATTTATTTATACTGAACAACAAACAGAGTGACTTCCACTTACATAATGCACAGTTGTTTTAAGTTCCTTAACATACAAAATTCATTTAAAAATACAATTATAAAGTAAGAATACAATAATAATGTTAAGAACAAACAATAAACAAAGCAATAACCAGAAATGATTTAGGCACATTTGAGCGTTCGAAGGAGTTGTCACTCTGTAACAATAAATATATCTAGATCACAGTTTCTCACCATTTCGTTACCGGTCTCGAGACAGTGTTGAAGAGGAGACAAACTGTTCGAGACACGAAATAGATTGTCTCTTCTTTTGATTTTCTGATTCAATATGAAGAAATCTGCAGCTGGGGCTCTCAAATATTTATGGTGAGGCTGCTATTAGTGAAGAATGTGTCGTGCGTGGTTTCAACGCTCCAAGAATGGTGATTTTTACGTTGAAGACCGATATAGCGGGGGAAAAGGTGCAGAATTGGAGGCATTACTTAACGAGAACTCGTGTCAAAGTCAAGAAGAATTGATACGATCATTGGGAGTGACTCAACAAGCAATTTTAAAACTCAACAAGCAATTTCAACACGCCTTAAAGACAAGGAAATTGGATGCCGTACGAGTTGAAACCGAGAGATGTTGAACCGTGTTTGTTTGCTTGTCCCAAACAGAATATTCATGGTTCCAAGATAATGCTCTGTATTTAGTGGGATCAGCTCAAGGATGATAAACTAGAGAGAAGGATGGGCCACTTCCATAAGAAGCAATGTAAATGTATTTTATGACGTCACGAAATACTTATGTCACTATCAAGTCCTACCTTACGAACCGACGGCAACGCATTTCAATGTGTGGTTCAGTGTCACGCGAAGTGTTTGTAACTTCTGGTGTTCCACAGGGTTCGCATCTTGGTCCTGTTTTTTTATATTATTTATTGATGATGTTTTAAGTATGCACGGTATCTTATTTATGCAGACGATATAAAAATATTCCTTCCGGTATCACGAGCCACTAATTATCTGAAATTAGATATAAACAGATTTGTCCCCTGGTGTGAAGTAAATCTTCTTCAGCTAAATGTGTCAAAATGTAAACTGATGAGATTCTATAGATGTACGAACCCTAGTAATATCCTTTATTATATAAATAATGACTCTTTAGAAGTAGTCTGATCAATTAACGACCTTGGAGTCCTATTCGACAAGGATTTATCCTTTAATTTACACTTAGACAGTGTCATTCTAAAGGCTTTTAGGTTACTGGGCTTCGTAAAGAGAAATACCAAATACATTCAAGATACTCGGGCAATATTGTGTCTATTTAACAGTTTGGTGCGCAGTACTGTTGAATATTGGTCTCCATCTTATACCACACATAATAATAGGCTTGAAAAATAAATTTTTAAAATATCTCCTCTTCAAATTTCATTTTCCAGCAACAGGCAAAACTGTTCTTTCTATATAAGTTACTCAATGGCCAGATAGATTGTGAAGATTTGCTAGAATTAGTCCGTTTCTCTATTCCTCAAAGACGCACACGGCATTTAACACTTTTCATGTGAGGACTCATCGGACTAAATACGGTAGAAATTCATTTATCGACAGGCTATTGGGTAACTACAACGATAACTTTTCTAATATTGATATTTTTCACGTATCACTGCAAATTATTAAAGATAATATAAGACTGTAGATATTTTGGTACTTAAATTTTTTGTTTTTTAATCTATTTCTTATGTGTTTCTATATATTATATTTTTAATGACGTTGCTATGTACCAATTAGGTTACTGCAAATACACCATAAGTCCATTTTTGTTTTTTTTTACATTTTTACGTAGGTTTGAGGCAGTGCCGGTCCTAGACATTTTTCTAGTGGATGCGAACAATTCACTGGCGCCTCTCATAACTCTCAACTCTCAACATAGCTTGGGGGACGTAATACGGGGGGGTCATTAAAATTTGAGTAGCCTAAAACGCTGTTTTGAACTATACAGGGTGGTTCATAACTATTAGGACATAGGCTAAGGGCAAGTTATTGGGACCAAAATATTGCGATAGGACCAAATAATATACCTTAATAAAATATTGTTGTGGAATAAGATACAGGGCGTTAAAGATGAATTTTTTTTTCGTTTTTTTCTGATAATGTTCTTGTATATTTATCAATTGTTATCAAAATCGGCACAGAGGCATAACTTTGGACAAGGAATATTATTTTATGTATTATTTCACATTTTGTTATAGGGGGCGCCACGTGAATGGTTCCTGATGATGAAATTAAGTGGTATCTTTTTTTGATGAAACTTTTTAGTGATTTTGATTAGAAAATATGACGTAAACATCATTTCTACATAATATTAGTACCCGTTTTCGAGAAAAATGCAATTGAACAAGTAATTTTATAATGTTTTCTGTGATATCCTTTATTACAAGAATTAGAAAAGGCATAGAGGTCGGAGGAGGCCACATAGAACATTTAATTTAAGTTTGCTCTTTTTATGTAAAATTATTTTTAATTCTGCTTTGTAATAGAAGCCTTATGTCACAAGTTTTTTATTGTCTGTTATTTGAAATCCCCTTCTCAGAACGTTCAATCGCGTTTTTCTCGAAAACGGTTGAAATTATCGTGTTTAAACAAAAGTATCAATATTACGTAGAAAAGATGTTTACGTCAGATTTTCTAATCAAAATCACTAAAAAGTTTCGCCAAAAAAAGATACCACTAAATTTCATCATCAGGAATCATTCACGTGGCTCCCCCTATAACAAAATGTTAAATAATACATAAAATAATATTCCTTGTCCAAAGTTATGGCTCTGTCCCGATTTTGATAACAATTGATAAATATACATAATTTCAACTTTAACGCCCTTTATCTTATTCCAAAGCAATATTTTATTAAGGAATATTTGGTCCTATCGCCATATTTTGGTCCAAATAACCTGCCCTTAGCCTCTGTCCCAATAGTTATGAACCACCCTCTACATTACATTCAGAAAAAAAATTTCAAGCTGTGGCGCCCCCTTAGCCGCGGCGCCCGCATCTTTCGCGTATGCCTTAAACCGGCCATGGTTTGAGGTTATGTGCAGTATTTCATGACGTCATTTACAGTCTGACAGATTCAGTTAATTGACCCATCCTTCTCTCTGGTTTATCATCCTTGGGATCAGCTAGGAGCAGTGTATTATGAGCTGTTACAACCGACCGAAACAACCCGATCATAGAAAGACTAACTGCATCAATACAACGCGATTAAATGATTTTACAGCATGACAATGCTCGACCTCATGTTGCGAAAGAGGTCAAGGCAGACTTGGAATCGTTGAAATGGGAAATCCTACTCCACCCGCCGTATTATCCAGACTTTGCTTTCTCTCTGACTCTCATTTGTTTCGATCAATGGCACACGGCATGGCTGACCAGTACTTCCGTAATATGATGAAGTAACAAATTGGATCTATTTGTGGATCGCTTCAAAAGATGACCAATTTTTTCAACGCGGGATTCGTACGCTGCTGGAAATGTAGGAGAAAGTAGTGACCAGCGATGAACAATACTGATGCCTTAAATTTCGAAAAAAAAAAAAACAGCTGAAGCAAATTTGTACACCTTTTATATTTTATTTGAGATGTGTAAACATACTTTAAGTATTAGAAAAACATCTATAAAATATCTTGGAATAATTATTTTTTTTAAACGACTAAAATAGATAAATTATAAAAAAATAAAGAGGACACGATCGATATCGGCTTTAAAGTTGATTGAACTATCCAAGATAAAAATGCTGAACTTCAGGCGACCTGCTATCTACTGTGTATCGGGCAATCATTAAACAATATCTAGATTCAATAATTATATTATTCAACAATATTAATATGTTCCATCTGATAATTATCGATTGTACGATAAATTTAGGTCAAGAGATAGAGATATGCCTTCTGATTACCGGGCTATGAATAACTCTGTAGTTAGGCGACTGATACCTTTTTGATCAAACACGATGATAAGTATTTTTACGTAGTACATGATAAATAGATCAATTTAACAAATTATTAATGACATTACAAATAAAAATAAAATGAAAGTTCACGATTACTTGTGTTAAAAGAAATAGGATTTATTAAAAGTAAAGTTATTATATTTACTATTCCAGATTACATCAGGTATTCAACAAGGTTCCATTATCAATAGTAATACCACAAGTGATTGAATTTTCGCGATAAGTCTGTCGATTCATTTCATAACGAAACTTAGTTGCTTAAAAACAACACGAGTCCGCAGGACGAGTGGTGTTTTCTTCAAGCAACTCAGTTGAGTTATGAAATAAGAGACAGACTTATGAGATGAATTCAATCACGAGTGTAATTTTATTAGACTATTTCACAAACAAAGTAAAAGGTCTCATTTTGACGTCTATAGCTGTAATTATACAAATTAAAAGGTCTCATTTTGACGTCTGTAGCTGTAATTATTTTTTTCAAAATGTCAAATTTTGTTTTGCAATTCGTGTCCATGGTTACGCCGTGAAAATACCACGCTGATAGACCAATCAGGATTGAAAGACAGGTGGTATTATCGACAATAATATCCCAAGACCTTGACAAATAGCCGACTATTTTTATTGTATCTAAATTTCGAGTTTATTTTAGGATCAATTCGTCGAGACTTAATTTTGGCATTAATAATCTGAATAACTCCCGAGAGCTTTAGCTCGAGGGAGTTATTCTTAGATTATTAATGCCAAAATTGTCGAGACAAATTGTAAAATATAGGAGAAACTTAGTAGCAATAAAAATAGTAGCTAATTTGTCAAGGTCGCGTTATATTTAATAAGATTATTTCCCGAGTCGCAAAAAATTCTGTGCGTACGTATAAATTATACTAGTTTTGCTTTTTACTGTCTTGGCAGGTACGTTTAATTTAATTAAATTATCAATTTCTTGAAGATTTTTTACTCCCGAATCTACTCATTATTAATACTTTTTAACAAAATGTGTCAAATTTAATACTGTAATAAACTTTAATGGCAAACTCAAAATTCAGATTGACAGTAGCGTATGTTTGTCGTAAAATTGACGGTATTACATAGAAAGGAATGAATGAATATATTTATAGTTTCAGAAAAAGTGCCAAATCAGTTGGATTTGTGTATTTGCTACTAAAGATCTATAATTTATTAACTATAAGCAATTTTATAATACCATTAGTATAGGTTTTATTTGAAAAATTTGAAATTTACGGGCGGCTTCTTTATTGTTGGATACCGTCCTTTAGGTGAATATTGAGGACGATGATCAAATAGCCGAATATTTACCACCAAGGTGAATAGTCGCTTTATTTTGTTTTGATTGGCTGCGTCAAATCAGTTTCCAAGCACGTGATTGGTTAAAAATTGATATTTGACAGGCAAGGGAAATAATCGCGATAACACCAGCTGTCTTTGGCTTGTGATTGGTCAGATTTTGTGAAAATTCGAAGATGAGTGAAATAGTCGCCGCTATACTATGGTTTTGAATAATTTCGTGACAGAATATCGAATATACAAATATGCTAACGATGTTCAATATATGAGCTTCTAAAAACACTGAAGTAGTGAAGAAAATAAGGCTTTACTAGCTGTAACAGAAACTCTCACAATATCCTAAATTTTATTCAAATTCTGTATGGTTTGAACTTAGGTTATACATCAAAATGATGGTTATAATTTTTCTTGCAATATTATCTATACACATGAAAACAGAGTAACAAATAATAGATTATTTAAAAGAAGAAATGCTCGTTATAACTGATCCTAAAGAAAATTGGTTTCAATATGCGGGGTGGAATAGTTGACAGACGAATTCCCAGATACACATATATATTTGGAAAAATGTGGAAAGTATCAGAAGTTAACATGATACCACATGAAATTACGTCTTACAGACCTATACCCCTACTTCGTGTAATCTCGAAACTGAACGAAAAAATATTACTAAAAAGACTAAAACCTATTATAGAAGAAAAGAAACTAATTCCATCACACCAGTTTGGATTTAGAGAAAACCATTCAACTATATACCAAGTCCATAGAATAACTAATATTATCGAAAAAACCTTAGAATAAAAAAAACTTAGCTCTACTGTCTTGATCAGATTGTAATATTAACAACGGGTATTTTAATAAATAAAAAAAAACAACTGATCCTAAGCAAAATTGGTTTCAATCTAAGGTGTGGAATAGTTGACAGACGGATTTCCCAGATATAATTTTTATGTCAAACTAATAAAAGTATGACATGTCATTTTCCCCAAATTTTTGTAATTTAAATCTATGTTGAGCAATTCCAAAAGACTGGAACGAATATTCAAGTAGGTGTATATGCGGGAACGACTTGTCTGAATGGATATTTTTGGAAAATCAAAGGTAAACAAAAAACCTGCTTAATTAACACATGGCGACCCTTTTGAAATCGAAATTCTGAAGTAAATGCTCTGGAAAAATGGGAATACTTAATTGGAAAGAAGATCGGTTCATACAGACGTCTGGTCTTTGGGTATAATTCTAATTATAATGTTGATGATGATGTTTTATGATGCCTTTCATGCGAAACAAGTGCAGTAGCACTTATCGCTTATCATTCATTGTACTTATTGAATAAATAAATAAATAAAAAAAATACATACAGTGATGGGTAAATGTGTGGAACCAAGTAAATATCTTCGAAATTGTTGGAGATATCGAAATGAAATTTGGAAGGTAGGTATTACATTAAATTGCGTATTTGTTTTTAATTTTTTTAACAATTTTGAACTTCCCGTTTAACCGGAAGTAATATCGATTTTAAAATTTGTAATGAAACACCCTGTATATTATTTTAATTTCAAATAAACTATTTTATTAAGAGTACAAAAATATCGGGTTCGATATTTTTTATTTCAATGCCGACCGAGATATTAACAAAAACATATCTAAAGAAAGGAAAAAGCTGATGCTAGTAGTCCATGAAGATCATTATTATTATCTCGGTCGGCATTGAAATAAAAAATATCGAACTGTATCTTTTTGTAATCGCAATAAAATACTTTATTCGAAAATAAAATGATATACAGGGTGTCCCATTACAAATTTTAAAATCGACATTACTTCCAGTTAAACCGGAAGTTCAAAATTGTTAAAAAAATTAAAAACAAATATGCAATTTAATGTAGTTAATGCTTACTTTCCAAATTTAATTTCGATATCTCTAGCAATTCCGGAGATATTTATTTGGTTCCATCACTGTATAAAATTACGGATTTCACCAAGATGGATGAGAGCCTTTTAATGCGCTCAGAGTATTTGAAAAACCAGCGTTCTAATGTCGATATAAAGATAGACTTGGCCTGCTGGATCTCCAGATTTGACTCACACGGATTTTTTTCTGGAGTATTATCGCGAAATGAGATTTTTATACATTTTTTAAGAATCTCAATGAATTGCGGGATGTTACAATAGAAATTACGATTTTTTAACAGGAGCAATAATAAAAATTAAAAATATGTAGAAGGGTTTTGAATAAGAGACAAATTTTACTCCTTTAACCGAATCTCTATCATTTGTTGTATTATATGCGAGACATTCATTAAATTCCTTGTTATATTGAACACACTGAATTTATAAAAAAAAATTGCATCTTTTTCTAATCAATGAGTAGTTCTATTCGAAGAATCTGAAACCACGTTAAAATTTCTTTGGCATCCTCCTAACTTTTCCGCTGATTGAAAGACAATACCTTTTGTACCCGAAATGCGGGCCCTTTACCAACCTAGAAGTGTCGTTGATTCCGGATGCAGGAAAGTTATCAAAGTTATCATCGCCGTCGTCACGTGAACACGTGCAGATATTTGCGGGTGGGCCGTCGTCATCGATATCATTGTCTTCGGTCTTCGTTTCTACTTCTTCACTCGAGTTTTGGCTAGCGCGATGTGAATCTCAGCACCTCGTCGATGCTTTTGCCACCAGTGGCGGTACGTTAGAAGATGTTTGTTAAAATGTTTTTTAAAATAAAAAAAAAAGTAGAAACGCAAATGTTTAACACATTCTCTTACATGTTGGTAGGATGGAACAAGTAGGTGTACGACGCAACTATAAGAAAGACTGGTGAAGCCAGAAAAACGGTTCAGACAACTTAACGAAGCAAAAATTCGCAATTTGCATTAGGGATTGCAAAGTTTTTGGCCGATTCTGGTCAAAGTGTCACTTATTAAGTCGTAATTCCATAAGGGAAGGATAACATACGTTTTTTTTTTAAATTTAAAATTAGCTAAAAAAATCGAATCTGTTTTCTAAAACTGTATTTGAATTAAACCAAATTCTTTATAATTAATGTAAACATAACTACATGTTCTAATCGAGTTTTTCTTTGAAAAACGTCGTTTTTTGACTTCGCAATATCTTTATGGAGAGTGCAATTCTTCATCACAGTTTATATATAATCCGGAATATACAGGGTGTAACAAAAAGGTAGGTCATAAATTGAACCACATATTCTCGGGTCAAAAATAACTCGATTGAACATAACTTACCTTAATGCAAATGTATACACAAAAAAAGTTACAGCTCTTGGAAAGTACAAAATGAAAATCGATTTTTTCCAATATTTCATGAACTGTTTTATAATGAAAATGGATACATGGCTTTATTATCGTAGGAGAATCTTTTTCATATAAAACCACGAAATCTGTAGAGCCCATAAAATTTTTAGGGGGGTTTTGAACCCTTAAAAACCCCCAAACTTTTATATGCGTTACAATTAAATTAGTATTGTGACACCATTGGTTTAATACATCATTTCTAAAATTTTTTTGCCTCTTAGCACTTTTTCGAAAAGTCAGTTTTTATCGAGATACGGCTTTTTTCATTATCCTTAAATTCGTTAGTTGGCTGTTCAACCATTCAAGCATGACTAGATAAAGATTATCCTAACCAGAATATTTGGAAGAGGTAAATTTGGATGGAGCTCCAGCGCATTTCGATAACGAAGTTAGGGAATATCTTTTTGGTCTGTGCCCTGGACGTTGGATTGGAAGGGACCCTGATGCACCTATTTTTTGGCCAGCCAGAAGTCCAGATCTTAACCCTATTGACTTTTGCTTCTGGGGTGTTATGAAAGAGGACGTGTATTCTGTTGCAATAATCGACGAACAACAACTGAGGCATCGAATCATTGAAAGTGCAAATCGATTTCGTCAGAAGTCAATGATCTTCCAAAAAATTCGGTTTTTCTTTTTAATGTGTATTCATGAAAATGGAGGCCATTTTGAACATTTATTATAGTAAATGCTACACATTTGTACATATTTTTTATACCTGCGATTCCTGCGAATAACATGAATACTTACTCAGTTATAACTTACTTTTTGTTACTCAAAGTTGCAAAAAAATTTCAAAAATGATGTATTAAACCAATAGTGTTACAATACTAATTTAATTGTAACACAGAGAAAAGTTTAGGGGTTTTTAGGGGTTCAAAACTCCCCTAAAATTTTTATGGGCTGTACAGATTTCGTAGTTTTATATGAAAAAAATGCTCTTACGATAAGAAAGCCATGTATCCATTTTCATTACAAAATGTTAAACAGTAAGTTATGTTCAATCGAGTTATTTTTGACCCCAGAATATGTGGTTCAATTTATGACTTACATTTTTGTTACACCCTGTATATGGTGTACCTTATAGTAGGTAAATAAATTCTAAAATAATACACTAATAATATAAAAAATTAGTCTCTTTCTTTTTGCACAAATAGGTGGTGAAGATGGAGTAGTTCCAATATCCAATATAATTTCTAGTGCCACAGTGAGGAAAAACCTTTGGTATAGTGGCTAACAAATGAAAAATTAGTCGAAATACACTACTCACAATGGAAATTTGTAGCAGTAGCTGGTTCGGTTTTGAACTTGATATTTAAACTTTTTTATTATTTCTCTGACATATTTCAGTTAGTTTTATATCTACAACAAAAGTAGGTATTGCTAATCCTAATAATGAAACTTTTTATTTAAGGATTTTTGTTTTTAGGTATACCAATACATTTTCAAAACAGAAAAATGTGCAATTAGTCACTCTAAAAATACTATTCGTTGCAACAACCCGAAATTTATGATTCCTGTTGCGGAAAAATTCTTCCAGAATGCATCCCGGTAATGTCTAAGAAATAAATTTTAGTTATAGCTGTCCAATAAATATGGGTTACCTAAAATCTATATATCCTAGTACAAATATCAGTCCCAGACAGTACGAGAAGATAATTGTTTTAAACTATACTAGAGTCGGTCTATTATCTCATACGATGACGAATATCAGGCCAGATAAGTACTGTAATTATGCCTTCATGACTGCTCATACATTTGAATGCGGGTGGCGAGTATACTGAACACCTGTTGATCCGTCAGAAAATTTCTACAAGTTTAATGATTCAAAGCCAATCGCACTTCAAGAATTCATATTGCAGTGTTCAAGGAAGGTATCTGGGTAGGAATAGCGTTTCTATTCGATTTATCTGGGTCAAGATGGTTGACTTCTATCCAGCTTAATGCATATTTCTATATTTATAATAATTTGTTGTACCAAAAAAAGAAAAGAAAAAAATTACAAGGAGGACGAGATTTATCAATAGGCTATTTTTACTACTTAGTATAGTTTCGGTTAACGCTTTAGTGCAGCTATCTCTCAAGTCTATGTCCAGTATTTTACTTTAATATATACCTCGGGAGCCAGAAGGTGGAAAGGGTATAAATTAAAAAATAAAAACATGTACACTCGCTAAGCTGTAACCCACTAATGGGTCGGCTACCCGAGCAAATGATGTTTGAACTAATCTGCGATCCTATTGGATATTAGGAATAGATTCCCCACGCCGTATTGTCTTATCACAGCGCATCGTTTGAATATCCAACCAATAGAATGGTTCGCTATTAGAGTTGAGTCAACGACAGTCCACATTGACTGAGACAAAGGATGACGCTTACGTTTAAAGGGTCAGGTTTTTTTTTTGGTAGCATCAAAGGTGCTGCGTTTTAAAGCTGTTAAATTGGGGATACTATATGTAGTGCCTGAAGTATACTACTAATTATGACTACTATATTTTTTTAGTAGATTTTTAATGAAGAGGACCTAAAATGCTATTGTGATTTATACTACAAATAGGATTAAAATTCTTAGATGTGCTACCATCTATGGTTAGAAGAGAGTTTTGACTCTTTACAAAGCAACGATTCCCATGGTAGCACATCTAAGAATTTTATCTTATAGTGGATATATCTATTGACTTGTGCGAGTTGCAAAAGCCTAACTGTCGAAGCCGAAAGGCAGATAACCGGTCTTAGGACGTCGAATCTGATAAATTAAATTCCTTACTCGTTTGCTAGGATTAAAATGATTTAATTATTATTTGTTGTCGCCTGTTTTTGAACTCAAATTACTCGAAAATGATTTATTTTTGGATAATACATCAAGATTACCTTTTTTCAAGAAAAAACTCCCGGTAATAATAATATTAAAACTAAAACTAACATCCCCGGTTTTAGATTACGATAATAACAATTTAAAAAAATCAAGTATACCCCTGGTGGAGGTATCGGTTCTCCGAAGAAGATGATCTGACACCGGATGCACCGTTCCGCTGGCATCAGATATGGTAAATACGCCGCTTGGTATTTACGAGCTAGAAAGTGAGAAAGAGCGCGCGTATTATCTGATCACCGCGGTTCGAATCCTCGAGTCCTATGTATCGGATAATGCGAAACTGACCGAGTCCAGAGCTGATTTTTCTTTCCGACTTTGGTTTTAAGACAGATTAAATGCTATGTAAAACATGTTGCAATTTGAGTTTCGTTAAATTCTCAACAAAGACTTTATAGTTGATTCGAGAAATTTAAAAAAAAATGTGCTAGGCTTTTAAAATATATAAATGTCCTCATAATCCGATAGATAAAGCGTGATCCGGTATTAGTGGGAAAAAAGGAGCGTATAGATGGAAGCAAAATAATATTAACACTTCATACAAGGTGTTTCCAAACGACACTTACAACGTAAAAAACGAATAACCTCTATATACCGAAAATCTTGTGGTGTTTAAGGTAGTATTTTTATGAAGTCTGCAAGATCGCTTTTTATTAATGAAATAACCAACCATATTTTTCTTGGATTTCTTTAATAATTTTTTTTTTAATTTTAATGATTAGAAAATGTAACAGGACCTAATTTTGGAGACGCTTCTGAAATATTGAGAAAAGATTGTTAAAAAATATTTTTTTCTACGCCCCACCTTTAAAGTACCTTGTATTTTACCGGTTTATAGTGCTTAAAAGGGCTGTTTATGGTTAGAATGAAAAAAAGTAAAAAAGCATTAAAAAAAGTGCCATAACGTTAACTTTATTTCACGCTTTCCATAAGCTAATACAGTTGATTGGTGCAATATCAAGTCACCTTTGACTTTGAAAACACATGAACTGTAACTGATTTGACGTTAACAGGTTTATATTTTAGGCGAGTTGCGAACTACGAAATGAAATTTTTTAAAAAAATAATAAATAAAACGTTAAAATAACTTTGGTGAAAGTTGAATGAAGTGATTTGCCATAAAGGCGGAAATAGACGGTTCAATTTGGTTGAACAATCAAATACTATTAAACGAGCAAGGTTTGTATGTGTGTGTGTGTGTGTGTGTGTATGTGTGTCCAGAGGATCTCGAAATCCACTCGTCAGAATTCAATGAAACTTTCAGGGTAGACTAATTCCTATCTAAATCGACAGAAAATATAGGTCTCATGTCTGTGAAAATTCGATCTTCCGAGATATTTACAAGAAAAGTTAAGCTTTTAGTTTTATTTCCTAGCAACGGCAACTTGTTTCTATAGTAATATACTATAAAGGAGAGAGGATATAACGTCACATTCCATAGGCGTACTTTGCAAAATAAGTTTCTATAATATAAATAAGGTCACAGCATATAAAATATATATACCCACTTCGTAGATTAAATTTTGAAGTTATATTATTTACAAAAAATAAAAATAAACCTTATGCATCTGACACTTTAACATTGAACGAATTAAATTTAACCAATAAATAATAAGGAGGATTATATGTTGGGATTAAACTGTTTTTAATCTCTTGGCATTAAAAGTAACGCTTCAGTACTTACCTAAACTCAAAGATTAAAAAAAAAGTTAGTTCAAGAACTATCTATAAAAGTCACTGTCTTCACTAAAACTACTGGTATCACTATAATTGTCTTTTCTGAGGTTTATTATTATAGGTTCTATTAAATTATCCATTGATAGTGGATATACTTTCCTAAATGAATTTTCCACCTTTTTAACATGATCAATGCATTTTCCCCAATGTTCTCTATTTACATCTGAAAATGCCTTCAAAAACAAATTTCGCACATCAGGAAATTTAAATGTTTTATTGGTTTGAGAAACATAACCTTTTAATAATTGTGACCAGATCAGTTCAATGGGATTTAACTCTGCGTGGTACGGAGGCAATCTGAGAATTTTAATTAGTTTTTCTCTGGCCATCTCATCTATAATATATTTTTTGAATTTTGAATTTGAATTACTAATAATTCTTCCTTCAAGGATTTAGGAGGACTGATAATATTTTTAGAATGAAGCCATTTTGAAATATATATTATTACAAAATTCCGAATCAATTAAAATACATTCGATACGGCTATGAATAAATAAAGTCTGACTTATCTGTCAAAATAACAGGTTAATTACAGTAAAAACCATGGAAACAAGATTAAATCTAGACAAAAAGTATATTAGGCCGATCAGATGTATTAAAATTTAAATTTTAACTAAAAATAAGCATTGAAGGATGAGGTGAAAATAAAATTTCTACCTCTTGAACCTGTACTACGTTCTGCAAATTAAATTCTGCACTCCTTTCTTCTGTATAGTATAGTAGTAAAAAGGTTTGACTTTATTTAATTTCTGGCGTTTAAATCTGAAAGAATTCAATTTTAAATTTGCCGCTTTTTATCCATAATGACCTACAAATTTTGACAACTACTGACACGCACATCTCTGGTTAATTGTTAAGAAAATGGGACCGACTGGGATTTTCATGAAATTTTCGCAGATGCTATAAAACATGATAAAATCAATATACTTAGCAATAGAAATTTTTGCGCGGAAAAATATTTTTCACATTTTTTTATTCTACAAATGCCCAAGTAACAATTTATAACCAGAATAAACCTGAAAAGTATAAAAAAGAAAAGGTTCATTTGACGGACATAAATAATTTGCTTGTCAAATGACAGCCATCTCATAAATTCTAAGTTGAAAATACAACGTTGCCAATTCAATTTCAGAAATCATGGGTTTAGGTAAATATTTATAGGAACGTTGAGTAACACTGTTAAAATGGACACTTGTCAAAATGTGACACCTGTCAAAACGTGACAACTGTTAAAATGTGATACGTGTCAGAATGTTACAACTGTCAAAATGAACAAATGTCAAAATATGACACCTGTCAGAATGTAACAAATGTCAAAATGTCACACGTATCGTACTTTTCTTTATTTATTACACAGATCTAACCTAACCTAAAGCTAATCTTTTTTTTTTTGGCGGGTGGTAATGCTTTATGCACATCGGGTAAAGGTTCTTCCCTTCCCCGATAGTGTGAGACTACCCCTTACGGTTACTCACTAAAACCACCCCACTGAAACCACTATGCCCTACACGCTGCTGTTGCCCGTCCCGGAAACGGGGCCTGTCCGCCGTGACTATTCGCGAAGACCAAGCGTCAGTAGATGTTGCCCTAAAAAGGTGAAATCTCCAGAAACTAGGCAACTTTTAATGCATTTAACTAACATCTGTGACAAGCAGTTGATAAACGTCAACAACACCTGCAGCAAATTGAAAATTATCTACCTTTCTGTAGTTCAAGTAGATGTCGCCCACTCCGTGATTTTCACGAATTAATTAATAATTTGTCAGGATAAATATACTTAAATTATATACTCATTGGACTGCTTAAAAATGTAGATTTGAATATTAAGAGCGAAAGCTCGGTGACCAGATATTTTGATTGATTCAACCAAATTGAATAGTGTATTTTACGATTTAATGAAAGTGCTCAACCAAATTGAATGTTGAAATAAGTTGGAAGAATTTAAGGCTGAAATAGACGGTTCAATTTGGTTGTATTTTACGATTCAATGAAAGTGTTTAACCAAATTGAACGTTGAAAGAAGTTGGAAGAATTTCTATTTCGTTCATGGTTGAACAATTTGGTTGATTCAACCAAATTATATAGTGTATTTCAACCAAATTGAACGTTGAAAGAATTTCTATTTTCGTTCATCTTTGTTGTACAACCGGGATGAATCATTCAAATTTGACACGTCTATACACTCTTGTTGACCGTTGAAGGAGTGTGTTCAGTTTAGTCACTGTTCTCTATTGCGACTACATAGTGATTGTATTTAACAATCTGAAACGTATAAAAACCGAGTATTGAGAGACAAGGCAATTAAGTCCCTCTTATCCCCTTTCTCATGTCGACGCATCATCCACGGTCTAGTCCACCAACGTCGACGTCTTCTCTGTAATTGTTTCAACATCTTTTTCAATACCTCCATTAAATGTACACAAATAATTGTAACACCCATTCGTACGATTTCAGTTGCCGACATTTTGAAATTGATCAATTTAATTGAAACGTTTATACATTTGTCTTTCAATATGGTTGAACAACCAAATTGTTCAACCATATTGAACCGTCTATTTCCGCCTTAATATTCATGCATAAAAGTAGTAAGTTTACATCATAATATTTTCGTAATTTTTAGTTTTTAATAACATAACTTCATTTCAGTTGTATTTTTAGAGAAATAACATAATATTCACGTAATATTATTTAAAAAAAAAATATATATGTGAATAGAACAATATTAAATTTACTATTTGATATAGATATTTTAACAGTCAATGGTTATTCTAAATCCGTTTAATAACAAATTTCACGTAATACCTTATGTTAAGATAATGGAGAGCGGCCTCAAAAAGTTTTCAAAATGCGCCACCTGTTTCGCTGGTGTTCCACAGTGTTACACCCACTTAGTAGTATGCACGAGGCCTATAGTATCAATAATTCGAGTTGTTTTAATTTAGTAGTTGTTCCTATTATTATTATTATTATTATTATTATTATTTTTTTTTATTATTATTATTATTATTATTATTATTATTATTATTAAATAATGTAAAAACAGAAATATTACTACAATAAATTTTACTGTCTAAATAGCGAGACAAGATTGGTTCCATTTTCAGTTGTCGAAATAATGATGCACAGATCTACCAGTTTCAAATAGGTGATTCCTCAGCTGACATTTGAATTGATTTATATTGATCAGTGATTTTATGTTTTCTGGAATAGGTACTGTTGCAAAATTTTGGTGTGAGGTAAGAGTAAGACCTTTGAGTAGCCGTTTTGGACATGAATGGAATAGTATAGTGTTGTTTTTTTCGGGTATTGTGTTCATGTTCTTGTATTTGGGAAACATTTTTATTTAAGTGGAAACGCACACAGGAACAATGGTAATATATTTGCCTGATATCGAATATTTTGGTTTCGGCGTATAGGATAGTTGTTGGGTATCGGGAGCTCTTGGAGTAAATTAGTTTCAGGAATCTTCTCTGCATGACTTCCAGAGTATGAAGGTAAGTTTTTGGAGCAGAGTCCCAGACGAGTATTCCATATCGGAGGTGACTTTCAACTAGGGAATAATACAAGGTTTTAAGGTAGTTTTCAGGTAAGAGTTCTTTGAGTTTCCTGAATGTATACAATATGGCTCTCAATTTTTTCAACAGATATGCTATACGTTGGTCCTATTTCATATGATTTTATCGATAATTGATTTTTGTTTCAGGGTTGATGATGAAATTCTTTAAATGAGAATTAATTTTAAGCTGGCTGAAGGTCGGTCTACTAGAGGAGTTACAGTAGGTGGTTTTTTCGATATTCACGGTTAGTAATTTAGAATCCAGTCATTGTTTGATTTGTTTTTTCTCTGTTGTTGAGATAAAATTTTGTATTTATTCAAATAACAAACTAGGCGTTGCTTTATAAGTTTTTCGAAAATTTTTGATATATGGGCATAATAGGACTTGGTTTTTATTAATAATAAGATATGGATAACTTACTTGATTTAGTAATAAATATCTAGACCTACAAAATTTTTCGATTCTACCATGCATTTTGTATAACGCTAAGAAACATTTACATTTTTCATTAAAAAAAAAGTCACGATGTTCTTCGCCAAAACGATATTTGCCCGAAAATTTATTAAATTTAATCAACCGAGTTTCAATATTAAAATCTAGCATAGACATACGAATATTTAACTCAGAAAAAGATGATTAAAACCAAAACTATTACATATATTTTTAGCACATTTTGACAAGTGTCCATTTTAACAGTGTTACTCAACGTTCCATTAAATATTTACCTAAATCCATGATTTCTGAAATTGAATTGGCAACGTTGTATTTTCAACTTTGAATTTATGAGATGGCTGTCATTTGACAAGCAAATTATTTATGTCCGTCAAATGAACATTTTTCCTTTTTTAATACTTTTCAGGCTTATTCTGGTTATAAATTGCTACTTGGGCATTTGTAGAAAAGTTATGTAGGTACCTATAGAAAAATATGTTAAATAATCGTTTCAACGCACTGAATTTGTTTGTCTTGGGAGTGAGTATCCCAATATATATTTCTTTTGTGAAGATGTGAAAAATATTTTTCTGCGCCAAAATTTCTATCGCTATATTTAATTTATCATGTTTACATCTGTGAAAATTTCATGAAAATCCCAGCCGGTCCCATAATCTTAACGTTTACCCAGAGATGTGCGTGTCAGTAGTTGTCAAAATTTGTAGGTTATTATGGCGAAATTATTTAAAGTCAAACCTTGACGTTGTTATTTACAAAAATAGGTTATTTTCTTATGACGACTTTCCATCATCACTCCACCAACGTTTTCGTCGACCACTGCTAGACCAACATTATGTATCGGGACTACGTTACTGAACGTTGCTTTGGAATACCCCTCGCACAAAAATATGTGATTTCCATCGATGATCGATGATTGACAATTAACTACTTTTGACAATGCCAAAAACTGACAAATTAAACTAATATTTATCAGTTTCTCTTGTAATGGAAATCAAACCACTTATTTTAAAGAAAAAGGGCGCTTTAATTGACGTTTTGACTTTCTTGATGGAATTTGTTTTCAGAATGACATAACAAAATATATAATAAAAAATTTACTATAGAAACAGGTTATATTATCGTTTAATAGTATTTGATATGCTATAGCTATAAGATTCATTAGTTTATTTAAAAATACAATTATCAGGAAATTCCACGTTCCGATATCTCATCGTCTATTTATTCTGTCTAAACATCGATTCTTTTAATGTGAATAAAATATCAGGTAACACGACGCGTTCTTTAGGCAAGATAGATGCCCGGTAGGCAGGATCGAGGACTAATTCAACCGGTATTATAATTAGGTGTTTGCCTTATAAAATTGGTGTAAATTCAATAGCCTATTCAAATGGGCAGTGAACCATGCGTCTCACCGATTTAACTCCTTTGATATAATAGTGTCAGATTCTGTTCAACAGGGCGCGGTTCTCGTTTATCTTCGATTTGATTGATAACGACGCTTCGAAAAACTAGTTTACACACACTGCTTCTTTTTAGGTTCATAATATGCATCACGCACATTTACATTTTATAAGAGTAATTGGCCTCGTTTCTAAACGTCATTAATGGTTTAATGAATTTCATTTCATTTATTTTGCCGATTGTATGATATGTAAGATTACGTTTGATCTTTGAATAATGAGAATCTGTTATACAAATGAAAATATATGATAACCAATTAAACGGATAACTAATACTTGTAAATACACTTATAATGGAGTAGATCTGGTTTTGAAAACGAAGTCGCTCTTTTCGAAAAAAATTTTTTGTTAATACATAGATTCGAGGTCCCTCTTTCACGTGATCAATATATGAAAGCTAAGGGAGGGGGGGGGGGGGGTAAATTAACATGTAAAGATATGGAAAATCGGTTTCTCGCACGTAGCTCTCTGAGTTTTATTCGGATCGAAACGACTTCTATATATAAAATAAAGTACTAGCGAAATCGCTTAAACTGAATTTTAACCCGTCCAAATCGGTCTAGGGGTTCTTGAGATATTGCGATTTGAAAATATATGGATTTTCGCCGCGGCGAGAACACACCTAGAGCCGTGTTCGGGTTTTTCTCATGGAAGAAAATGACTTAGAAACTTGATTTTTTTTCCTCCGATAGATAGTCATGACCCAAATTTCAACCCGCTAGTTTAATTTGGGAGGGATAGGGAGGGCAAACACTGATTAATTTTTGACTCGAGGTAACTTTTTTAATTCTTGACCAATCCGGGTCAACAAAACTCTTTCATAAGGACACTGCTACGGCATGTATTAAGGAGATGATGGTTTTCGCGAAAACGGACAAATGGCGACCGAATTTTGGATTTTACAAATTTTATTTTTCGATTTTTGCAACGAAAGAGTAAAGTGGGAAAAATTGTTTATGCGCCATCGGTCGCGAAATTTTTTTCTCTTTGATTTGAGCCCTACAGGGACTCGGTCCGTTAATCAGGAAGGGAGGGAGGGGGGTAAACGGGTTTAGCCCTGTAGAAGGGCAAGTGATAGGGTTAGTGACTTCGTATTAGGCTCATTTTCAAGCGCAATCAGTTCTATTTCAAAATTTTTTTACCCCAAAGCTATATCTATATTAATGCCAGAGGGAGTGCGTGATTACTTAAACTATACAAGCGAAAGGGTTTTGGTACTGTATTATTATTATTATTACTTTATTCAATAAATATAATGAATGATTAGCGATAAGTGCTACTGCACTTGTTTCGCATCAACATTATAAATAGAATTATACAATCATACAATTATACCAAAAGACCAGACATCTGTATGAATCTTGACCGATCTTCTTTCCAATTAAGTATTCCCTTTTTTCCAGAGCATTTACTTCAGAATTTCTAGGACCCAAAAGGTTTTTTCTTTACCTTTGATTTTCCAAAAATATCCATTCAGGCAAGTCGTTCCCGCATATACACCAACTTGAATTTTCGTTCCAGTCTTTTGGTATTGCTCAACATAGATTTAAATAACAAAAATTTGGGGAAAATGACATGTTATATTTTTATTGGATATGACATCTTCAAGCCTGGAGACATCAAATTGTCCATATACGATGTCATGACAGCTGTCAAAACGCTGTCAACACCTACAAAACTGTCAAAATTCCCGAAAATAGTCCCTGTTTTCCAGTTTTCATGTCCGGGAGCCATAGATGAACTCTTGACTCGGTATTCTCGATTATGGCAGCTGTCAACAACCCGTCAACAGTTGCAGAAGTGTTAAAGTAGGTGTAATGTACAGAGTTTTTCAGTTTTTTTGATTCAGGGACCATAGATTGTAACTTGACTCGGGGTTGTCGATCATGACAGCTGTCAACGAGATGTCCACAAGCTGTCAACAAGCTGACAGCAGCGCTAGCAGTGTCACATAATGAATTTGGTGGGAAGAATGAGTCGCGAGTCTAAGTATACATATGAAAATTCCGAAGAAACGGAGAACCACGTAATTCTCGTGTAAAAAAACCATCCACAGGCCATTCTATAAATGTGATACTTCTGGCTGTCAGCTTGTTGACAGCTGTCATGATCGACTACCCTCCGTCAAGTTACAATCTATAGGTCCTGAATCAACTGTTGACAGGTAGTTGACAGCTTGTTGACACGAGCAAGCCACTATGAATTACAGAAAACATTTTGCTATTTTTTTTTTTTCATTTTTACATTCACCTATTTCCCAGTCGCAAAATAGCTGCAAACTTGTATACTATTTATAACAAATAACGGTTAATATTGAATAGTTTTTGTTTATAATAGCAAATATTTAATTAATATATTAAGAAAAATAAAGTGAAATTATTTTTATGAAATTTAATAATACATATATGGGAAGTTATTGTGTTCTTATTGTTTAAAATTCAATTATCGGTGACTTTTTTTATGTGAGAACATGCTAGTGAGAAAACAATAAAAATTGTTTGATAAGGTTGATGAGAATAAAATTCATACCGTTAAACGGGGTAAAGTAGTTTCAAGTTCAGGGTTTTTGCAAAAAAAAATTGGAAGTATTTAAGTGTAGCATATCGTTGTTTGTGTAACAAAAACCTTATTTTTTTCTATGGCACACTCAATTCTGAATAAAACTACGCATGTCTCTACGAGGTCTGAAAGTGCTATAAATATAGCTGTGAAGTAGGGAGGGTCGGATGACTAGTATAATGGGTATAAAAATAAAGAATTTTGCTTTCCTAAAAAGTTGTGGAGGGAAATTCAAAATTTTTAATTTTTTAAATTGTAATTTGAAACTGATTTGAAGATCTTTGTTCGTCTAAATTTATTTTTATTTTTAAATAGGCGAAAAATACCGCATTGTTTTCCCTCAATAATAAGGAATCAACTTTTTCAGGCTATAAATCGTCATCGAGTGATGCGGCACTTTCCCGGGGGGCCGCAAAAAATGGAAAAAATAAAAAAAATTATCTACGCCAAAATAAATATTTTTAAAATCTAACGAAACACAAGTGAAAAAATTTTTATAACAAAATAATTGTTGATATTTGTAGATGTTTTAGGTAGGGGTGGGAGGGGGGCGGCGGCGGCAAGTGTAACCATTGCCTAGGGCGGCAAAAGTGCTAGCGCCGGCCCTGTTTATGATCATATTATCTTATTGGTTGTATAATTGCGGTGGATTAAGTGGAAAAATGAGAAAAACGCTGGGACAGGTCGATTTGTAAAATCATCATAGCCATGCTTTGTCATAACAGTTTCTACCTGTAATTTCAAAGAAAACTCCATGTTTAATTTCAGATAATTAAACATCTAAACTCATATTCGTTATTCGTAAAACCGTAAAACCGACAACGCCGCACCAAATATGTTGACGAGCGGTGTGACAAAGGCGGGGCCGGCAAAAACAATTTTTTTCTCCATTTCATAATTGCGGCATCGGACGACCCGGAAGCGGCTCATCAAAGTTATTTTTTTTGCTCGATGCTAATTAGTGGGTCGTAAATTTAACCGTCGAATCTAGACTTGTTTACGCGGTATAAGTTAAAAAGAATCATTCGAATCTTTCTAGAACAAATTGCCGGCAAAAGGAAGGGATATATCTGAAACCGGTAAACGTCGTCAAATTTAAAATCAGTGTGTTTTCAGTCGCGTACCAGACTAGCCGCTCCATTGTCTAAAACAATGTATTCAGAAACTCCGTCAAGTGCGACGTATCGCAAGTTCCTTCATATAAGGGCTTGTTATTCATAATGCCTCCTAGTACGGCGAATTAAGAGTGCGTTTCTAGCTGCTAACAGGCTAGGACCTCTCGCAGTGTCTAATTATCACTCATACAGTACACACACAAACTAATATTTTCTGAATGATGTGGTCATTTCGTTAAATCAACTTTAATACTTTGTTCTTGTTCACAATTACTAATTTAATGTAATTTTTGTTACGTTGTTGTTTTTTTGTTGTTCATTTATTTATTTGACGAGCTTTAATAAATGGTTAAATAAAAGTGTCCATTGGTTTTATTGGATGGAGTTGAGGAAGTAAACCTACAAAATACAGTCCACGAAATTCGAACACAGGGCTTAATCCAGAGCCCTCAACATGGTCCAAACGATCCGGATTTAAACCAGAGATTCTTCAATGATCCTGAGCGACTCCAGAGATTCTTCAATGATCCTGAGCGACTCCAGAGATTCTTCAATGATCCTGAGCGACTCCAGAGATTCTTCAATGATCCTGAGCGACTCCAGAGATTCTTCAATGATCCTGAGCGATCCAGTTCAACTCTTCAACCTCATCGGTAGGCCTATGGTGGCTTAAAAACTTCCAGTCAACTTCAAACCTTCAAGCAACTCTTCACAGCAAGAAATTGTAAGGTATTTTTTTGTAAAACTCATTCAAACTCGTTGTAACCACTTAAAAGCGGTCCGATAACAATCGTAGGCTTGTGGTAAATTAATGCACACATTTTTTTTCTCGTTACATTTACGTATAAAAAACTTTCATTGTATTTTAAACTTACTAAATTCTCGGTGCATGCGCTAACTAGCCGGCCGTAGATATTTATTTACTTACTTACTGTAAACTATCAAACATTTATAAGAAAAAAAAACATTTCGTATTTATGTATTCTGCATAGTTATAGCTATAAAGCTCAGATACATGTATTTTTTCATTCTTTCTTAACATATAAAACATTGTCACATTTTATACATTTTTTCTGTAGGAATTTAAATTTATATAATTGTCGCATATTTTTAACCTATAATACATTGCATCTACTTGTATTTACGTACTTTTATCGTACACATTTTATGTTCTAACAGAAAGAACAAATTTTCACAAAATCAAAATCTACAATTCAAAAATGAACTCAATTTTCATATATACAAACATTTCTCTGTCAAAAATTGAAAAATTGTTCTCGCTACCAAATCTCTTCACAATCATTCAGAGAATATGCATTCGAATTTTTACATTTCGTGTAAACAGCACGAAAGTTTATTAAAAAATAACTAGGCTTTTAAAACGCCACCTTTCCAAGTTAAAAATCAACAATTCAACTCGTTCACTATACAAACACAATTTTACAAAAAAAAAAAAACTCGTATCGTTCGTAATTAAAACAAATTTTCGTACAAGAAAATCGCATTTATTCTTAACTTACTTTTTTCATTTGCCGACGGCAAAAAATAATTCTCGCATTTGCAAATAATTTCGCGCAAAATAAATCAAATAATAATCAAACCGCTTCAAATTCGACTAATAAAAACATTCCTAAAAATCAAAAAACCTTTTTGCAAACAAATCAATCTTCAACTAAAAACACATTTACGCATTCGACAAATTCACATTTTTATTGCGTATACTGTAAGAATAACGATCACGTAACGTCGCGATGCCCAACATTTGTACAACTTCCAGTCAAGGAAAGGTATAATTTTATAAAAGGTTGTAACGCCTGCATAAATTGCTTATCAAAATCTCATATTTTAAAAGATTGCACTTCAAAATACACCTGTCGCACGTGTGAAAGAAAACATCACACCGTTTTACATTTTCCAACTAACGAATCTAAAGATAATTTTACTAAAAATAAAAATAACTTTCAAAATTCACATTCGAATAATTCGACGTTTTACCACAGTTCGACTCCCCAAAGTCAAGTTCCGACGGGGGCGACTGCGTCTATACAAAATGCTAAAAGCGCTTTGTCAGCAACGGCTGTTCAAAACAATCTTGTATTATTAGCTACTGCACAGGTACAAATCAAAACCAAACATGGTAAATCAATTACAATCAAAATGCTGTTAGACAACGGCAGTCAAACCTCTTTTATTTCACAATCACTATTTAAAAAACTAGGTTATAAATCATATCCCAACAATTTGCATATTTCAGGGATTCTTAACGAATCCAGTCAAGTTTCTCAAAGCATCGACGTTACTGTACTTTCTCGTAAAACTGAAAAACAATTTAAAATTTCATGTTCCATTGTTCAAAACATTACGCAACAATTGCCGCAAGTTGCAATCGATATTCAAAAGTTAAATATACCTCAATATTATATTAAAAACTTAGCTGATGAATCTTTCAATATTCCCTCCTGTATTGATCTTTTGGCAGGAGCGGATGTATACTATAAACTCCTTAAGGGAGGTTTCAAGGACTTAGGTAGGGGTCGCCCTACATTAATAAATACTCATTTAGGTTGGTTATTATCAGGCGCAATCCCTCAATATTGCTTACAAACTGTACAACGTGCAGAAACTCGAGTACATTCATTATTAGCCATTAATCGGCAACAAAACTCAATCGAGGAAGATACTCATTGTCTTATCGAGAAATTTTGGAAACAAGAGGAGATCAACGCTCCTAATCCAATTTTATCGTCCGACGACGAAATTGCGGAACAAATATTTTTGGATACTACCATTATTTTAGAAAATGGTACATATCAGGTAGATTTACCTTTAATCGACAAACTTGCCTTCACTTCGCTTGGCAATTCGTATTATACGGCTAAAAACCGATTTCTCATTCAAGAAGCCCGGTTACATAAAAATCCACAACTTTTGACACTGTATCGTGAACAACTTTTGGAGTATATACAATTAGGACAGGCTAAAAAAGTTCCTTTTTCCTTAACAAATAATTCAAATTCGAATAAATATTTTGTCCCACACCTTTGTGTGTTCAAAGACGGTAGTACAACTCAAACACGAGTGGTCTTTGATTTTTCTGCTAAATCTTCTACAAATCTGTCTCTAAATGACATATCCCTTCGCGGACCTCAGGTGCAACCACCTTTATTTGATATTCTATGTCGTTTTCGTTCGTTTAAATACGTACTCACTGGCGACATTCAAAAAATGTATCGTCAAATTCAAATAAATCTTAACCAAACATTTCTACAAACTATTTCAGGTTTATCCAAATTGGAAACTGAATTACACTCGATTTTAAATAAACATAATTTCAATTTACATAAAATAAAAACTAATATAATTCATGAAACCGCTTCGGAGCAAAATACTGCTTCAAATATTTTAAATCTCAATTTAGACAATGAACATTCGGAAAAAATTCTAGGTTTACACTGGAATTCAACAACCGATCTTTTTTACATTTCGACTCCAAACAATTTAACTTTCAATAAAATCACTAAACGTATCGTTTTATCCACTATTGCTAGGTGCTATGATCCCCTAGGCTTAATTAACCCTATAATTGTTTCAGGGAAACTTTTGATGCAAACTCTATGGTTATCCAAATGTTCTTGGGACCAGTCTATAACAGACACTGATTTTTTAGCCAAATGGCAACATTTTCTAGATCAAATAAATTTCATTAAAACCATACAAATTCCTCGGCGGATATTTTCCGATCACAGTATTATAAAAATCCAACTTCATGGCTTCAGTGACGCCAGCAAATCAGCTTATGGCTGTAATATTTATTTTGTTTCTTTTTACGAAAATCATATTCAATGTAACCTAATATCTGCAAAATCGCGAGTAGCACCTATTAAACCAACAATAACTATTCCAAAACTCGAACTTTGTGCCATGAAGCTTTTGGCCGAACTAACTGCCAAAATCTTACATATTTTTGAAAAACAATTTTCACTCGAATCAATTAATCTATGGTCCGACTCACAGATCGCATTATCCTGGATTCAAGCACATCCATCAAAATGGGACACGTATGTCAGTAATCGTGTATCCCAAATTCAAACACTTATACCCAACGCCACCTGGCGATATATTGATTCAAAATCAAATCCCACAGACATGCTATCTAGAGGAATTTTTACCTCTGAACTTTTAAACTTTTGGTATTCAGGACCCAAATTTCTCACAGACCCTTCGTTCGATATAAATGTCTGTAACAAGTTCAAGCCAGTCGTTTTACCTTTAAAAACCAGACAATATACTATTGTCGCTAATTTTTCAACTCACCTCGTAGTCGAATCCACCGAATTTTGGTATTCGATATTCTTAAAATTTTCAAAGTTTTCTAAACTTCAAAGAACCATTGCATATGTTCTTCGATATAAAAATAATTCAACATTTTTTAACCTACAACTCAATACTATAACAACATTTTACTATTTTTCCATTTTTTATACAAGGTGTTCTACAAAATAAGACACCTCCGTTTTATTCTAGAAACTAGCGCCGCATCAGAGGTACAAAAGGGCTGCATACCCTTATATTTTTATTCTCGTTCATAGGGAAAATTATCCCTTAGCAACAGGCTCTCCATAGCCAAACAATTTTCAATCTATCGTTCATAGCACATACTTTTCTATTTTTTCGTTTTGCACTCAAGAAGAAGTTCTTTATTTAAAGACTTCTTGTATTTCTTTCATTTTCGCATTTTCAATCTAAAGGGAAGTCCTTCATTTTATAGCAAGGCTCCTGTACTATTTTTATTCGCATTCGTTCGCATTATTTTTTCTATAGGGTGATCTACTAAACGATTATACCCTCTTTTAGCAAACATATTTCAATTTTCGTTGACAATTTTATACTTTTTTCTATAGGGTGATCTACTAAAAGATTATACCTTCTCTTGCAAATATATTTTGATTTTTCTCTAACAACAAACATTTAAATTTCTAGCAATTCTACTTTTCATTTTCGCACAAGATGTTCTATATGGTTAGACATCTCCCTTTGGCACCTTACTAGGTCCAAGGGGTTGTAGGGGGGAAACTACCCTCAGGGATATTGGATGCCCAGACTCTATGACAAACATAAGATGATCTCTATGGTGAGACATCTCCCTTTGGTATCTTTCAGATCTAAGGGGTTGTATGGGGAAACTACCCCCAGGGATACTAAAATGCCCAGTTATGTATCGTTCTAAAATTCATTTGCGAGGAAAGTTATTTTGGGCTGAGGTAGTAGTTATAGAGAGAGGGCTAAGGGGTTGATCTGGGATACCTCTGCCAGCAGATCTGAGAAAAAGCCAACGCCTGGAGTTGCAATTTTCGCAAATTATGTTAACAAAAACTCTTGTCAACTGTATAGGGAAACTACCCTCTTTAACAAATAAAAACTTTAAAAATGTCCTTCTAATAAGGCTCTATTTTCAGGATTACTTATCCATTTATCACACTTTTTCATGTATTCAACTTTCAGGGAAAACTACCCTCAAACAATTATTTTTATCATAAACATTCTTTGACATTTCTACTTCACTTTGTACCAAAAATCCTCTGATGTGGCCAAAAAAGGTGTTCGTACATTCATTTCAATTGTTGTACTGGAAAAAACATTCCACAACAAAAAACTATTCGTTAAATCAAACCTTTCTACTTTTATACATACAAGGGATCAATAACCCATCATTTTAAAAACCAAACAAAAATCAATCAAATAAACTAACATAAATAAATCTTAAAAACAAAATAAAACAAACCGCATTCATTTTAATTGTCGCTTTCACGAAACATATTTACATTTAAAGTTCTTGAAACCTACCCTGACAGAGATGGTAATATTCGTTCGATTAAAATTTTATCTAACGGCAGTACTTACGTAAGACCGATTACTAAAGTCGTCCCTATTGGTGGTAACGACATTGATCAACCCCAATAAACGCTTTATTTTACTTTCCTTTTGTTATATTTTTGTCTGTGTACAGGCATTAATATTTGTCGCATCTAACCGCATATGTAAATTCACGCTTTTCTATCCTCTCCTTCAAAACCCCATCGACATATACAAATGTAACATTTTGTTACACTCGGATCGAACACCAGCAACGGTGACGTTCCCTTAAGCGTTTACGCAATTTTTGAAAAAAAAAAAAAGAGTCCATGGTGGGTACTAACTTAAATTTTAATAGCCGAACCCGGGGGCTATTGGGGAAAATAAATATATATATATAGGAGTCTCAGACAGGTCGTCAAAGGAGCTCCTAGGGTTTTTAACGAAGGATGCCATTATGCTGAGAGCAGGCATACCTTCAAATATTTCATGCGTTTTTATCTTTTCATTTATACAAGGTGATACGAAACCTTTAACGGGAGATACTCCTGCTATTGCACTTCTGCTTGAATTGCACAAGGCACTTCATTTTATAGCAAAGACCTTAAACAAGCAGTGATGCAATTTCTATTTTCATTTTTTTTCCTTTCTTCATTTTTTATATATCCATCATTCAGAAACCCTTACATTTTTTTCACTTTTCATACAGGGTGAGCAAATACCCTTAGGATTTTATATCCATCCCAAATATTTTTAAACTTTTTTCATTCATACAGGGTGAGCAAATACCCTTAGGATTTTATATCCATTCCAAATATTTTAAACAATTCTACTTTCTTACAGGGTGATCGTATACCCTTGGGATCTTTTTGCCCATTTTTCGTTCAAACATTCATGTACTATTTTGGCATTCATTTGTAGGGAAAACTATTGTAGGCTGAGGTAGTCGTTATAGAGAGAGGGCTAAGGAATTGATCTGGGATATTCCTGCTAGCAGATCTGGGAAAGCCAACGCCTATAGTTGCAATTTTTGCAAATGTTGCTAAGATTTTGGCATGTTTTGTTTTTTTAATTCCAAATAAGGAACATGGCTCGGTGATGCCTAATCACAAATCGTCTGTACAAATCATTTTGTAAACTATGCGCCCACAAGTGGCCAGGATTCAAATATCCAACTTTTTTGTAAACTATGCGCCCACAAGTGGCCAGGATTCAAATATCCAACTTTTTTGTAAACTATGCGCCCACAAACGGCCGGGATTCAAATATCCAAATATCTTAAAACTTTTTACATTTTTTATTAAACTATGCGCCCACAAGCGGCCAGGATCCAAATATCCAAACATTTTAAAACCTTTTACAATGTTTCAAACTTATTTCAATCAAACTCATTCCGAAATTACAGGGTGATGACCCAACTTAAAAAAAAAAAAAAAAAAATTTTTTTTTAGAAAACTTTCAAGAGAATACTCCGCCTCTTTTCGCGGGGGGAGAATGTTTAATTTCAGATAATTAAACATCTAAACTCATATTCGTTATTCGTAAAACCGTAAAACCGACAACGCCGCACCAAATATGTTGACGAGCGGTGTGACAAAGGCGGGGCCGGCAAAAACAATTTTTTTCTCCATTTCATAATTGCGGCATCGGACGACCCGGAAGCGGCTCATCAAAGTTATTTTTTTTGCTCGATGCTAATTAGTGGGTCGTAAATTTAACCGTCGAATCTAGACTTGTTTACGCGGTATAAGTTAAAAAGAATCATTCGAATCTTTCTAGAACAAATTGCCGGCAAAAGGAAGGGATATATCTGAAACCGGTAAACGTCGTCAAATTTAAAATCAGTGTGTTTTCAGTCGCGTACCAGACTAGCCGCTCCATTGTCTAAAACAATGTATTCAGAAACTCCGTCAAGTGCGACGTATCGCAAGTTCCTTCATATAAGGGCTTGTTATTCATAATGCCTCCTAGTACGGCGAATTAAGAGTGCGTTTCTAGCTGCTAACAGGCTAGGACCTCTCGCAGTGTCTAATTATCACTCATACAGTACACACACAAACTAATATTTTCTGAATGATGTGGTCATTTCGTTAAATCAACTTTAATACTTTGTTCTTGTTCACAATTACTAATTTAATGTAATTTTTGTTACGTTGTTGTTTTTTTGTTGTTCATTTATTTATTTGACGAGCTTTAATAAATGGTTAAATAAAAGTGTCCATTGGTTTTATTGGATGGAGTTGAGGAAGTAAACCTACAAAATACAGTCCACGAAATTCGAACACAGGGCTTAATCCAGAGCCCTCAACACTCCATAAAACTATAAATAAACTATCTGAACAAATGAAACCGTACGATAGGAAGTTGTTTCAATGGAATTCGATGTACAACTTTGATAAGTGGCAAGTGCAAACGATAATAACAACGCACATGAAAAATTTATTACGATTTAACTTATTAATCGATTCCTCAATTGCCCTTTTATTCCTTCCAAACTACAAGTGTTGGTCTGTTTTCGAAATGGTTGGTGCTTCTGTTTTATTTTAAGATTGCTCTTATGATACTTTTACGTTATTTTCGTTATAATGGCCTGCTTGTGTTGATTCATTTCAATTTCAGTTGATAATATCTGATAAATGGCCAATGAAAAAAATAAGACAAGAACTCTGGCTTTTGTAAAAGCAACTCAGATCGGATCTGATTCATGTGAATTGGATTTTTTTTTGATAATGCACGAAAAAAGCTGTGTCGGTTTTTTTATGATTGTGAGTTGAATTTATTTTGGAACATTATAAACTGTTTATAGGGTGTCCCAAAAAAATGTTATCAAAATATAATTAAAAAAGTTTAAAAACAAATAAAATTATGAAAGTACTAACTTTGAAACCTTAAATAAAGTTAAAACAAAAAATCAGTAGCAAAGTATTTCAGAACGTTTGAGTTTTGAAGGTTAGTTTTGGGAGAAGTTCCACAAGTTGGCACTGACAGCGCTACAATCCGTCAAATTATTGAACGAGCTTCAATAAAAATAATATTTGAGTTTTATTGAAGCTCTTTCAATATACCCCTCATAAGGTCAATATATTGACAGAAATCAAATATTGGTACACTTCTTTTCAAGTAAAAAAAAAACGCAAAACTTATATATGCCTTTATTTATTTCAAAGTTATTCGCCTACGAATTATTTCCAGATAAATATTACAAATTCATTCTTAAAGTAAACAAAAAATGATTTTATTTAAGAAAATGTACACCTCCTTGTTGAATGCAGAAACCAATAGATGAAGTAGTTATACATATTTGGCGCTTGTTTTGTCGTACCCTCATAAATAAAAATCAATGGGATTAAAATCGGGTGATCTAGGTGGCCAGGCAACAGGCCTACCTCGGTCAATCTTGTGTAATTGACAGCAATTCCGAAATGTGATGGTGCCCCATCAATTTAAAACCACATGTTTAGGCGAACATTCAGTGGGACATCCTCTAAAAGTCCTTGCAGTTCATCAATAAGATTGTCCGCATTTAACCTCGCAGGAAGAATGGCAGGACCAATCAACAAGTCATCGATTAGGGCAGCGCAAACGTTAATAGAGAATTCATGTTGAAAGTCAGATGGGCGTATAGTTCTGGGATTTTCTAATGCCGACCTATGCAAGTTTCTTAGATTTGTAACTCCACTCCTTGTGAATGTAGCTTCATCTGTCGAAAGGACTGTTCGACAGAAATTAAAATTAAGCCATGACTGTTTTAATATCCAGGTAGAAAAAACTAGACGAGCATAGTGGTCTGCCTCAAACAAAACTTGTCCTTTACGATAATGATATAATGTATTATGATAATGATGTCAGATTTCCCGTTTTATAATTCGCTAAACAGTCATTCGCGGCACTCCAAGTTGTCTAGAGATTCGACGTACACTGATAGTTGGATCCATTACAATAGTATCTAATACTTGTTGATCGGTATACATAGAAAGAAAGACTCTATTAAGAGTCGCAAGTGGATATAAAACCATAGCTACAATGGCCATTGAAGTTATTACTGGGGTTCCACCTATTTCCCTGTTGGCGGAAGAACGAGCACGATTATACCAGCGGAAGATGTACACCTGCAAACGGTTAAAAAAGTGGAACGAAAAGTCACAATTGAAAAATGTCAAAGTGCTGAGAGCAACACACCGACACATAAGAATGAACAAGGACCTTTATAAAGGCCCCACACTATGAGCCAAGGTAGGCCAATGCATTGGTCACCAATATTTGCGTAATGGCGGCATTGGCCTTTACTTTGGTTCCTCATAGTGAACCAGAAACTGGCCCAGTATCATGACAAACCTTGGGACATTATTCAATTGCTTTAACCCTATTTCCGTGATGGATATTGATAAAATCGCTGCTGCAGCTTTGTGTTTGGCTAGGGCATGTAATTGTTACTTACATATTATTGACAAGAACATGGAAACAAAAATATGGTGAACGCTAACCATTCATCGGACCAGAACAAAGTAGATAAAATTTGTATTCGTAATTATTTACCTTGGCAACCAAAAATAAAACTTTCTTTACTTATAACAATATATAAGTATGTAATAATAATTATAAACATAACCTAAACTAACGTTGAACAAGTGTGTGGGCGCGTCACTCATCTACTGCGCACTTGGTTCACGCATGTTGGCCTGCTATGACCAACACAAGCCAACCACTGTCTACATAGTGACCCAGCAGGATTGGCCACTGAACCAATCTGAACTACTACCTCTCTGGACATGGTTTCTTCAACCACTACCTCAAAAGGATGAAAATAACACCGAGTGATGATTGCATGTACTGCGGAGTGCGGAACAGCAGAACACACAATCTTTTTTTGTGATAGATGGGAAATAGAGAGACAACAACTAATAGGGGAATTAGGAGAGCCATTTCACAAATGATAAAAAGTTCTAAAGGAAAAAAAGAAGAAAGGACGTAAAGAACCGAAGTTAAATGCTTCTGTTCCGGGAGCTCAGAGAGTCTACACTTTGAAATAAACTAAAAATAGAGTTTTGCGTTTTTTTACTTATAAAGAAAAGTGTACTTTACGCTCCCAAAATTTGAACGTAACGAAATGGAACACCTTGTATATTGACCATCTGAACTACTCACATATTTGTTTGTTTGTTAAATTGAATTTAGACGATTTGTTTTACTGTAGCCGAAATTAGTCAGGAAATAGTAAAAATTAAATTTTGTGTTGGAAGTAAAACCGAAAAGTTTTATTTGTCCTCTTTCCATTTTCTAATGAATTTTCGTCTGTATTAAATAATACTGTTTGATGAAGGTCACTTTCAACTTCATAGAAACCTTGCTGATACTCACATGGTAAATAATTTGAGTTTTTGACATTTTTCAACGGTTCTTTATTATAATAGGAAAGAAGACTAAATTATTAAATCTTATTTTAAGATCTTTTCGATCTCTTCCAGACCCATTGTTATTGTTACGTGTGCTGCACCAGTATAGTAACACGTGTTCTTCTTAAATGGGTCATGTAGAACGTTACTTTATCCTATAGCTCTTTATACACCGTGTTTTTAACACAACCAGCGGTGGCTTCAACTCCAACGACGACATGACTTGATAGCAACTCGCGATATCCGGACTCGCATAGCGTTTTTATCAAAATTTATTCATCTTATCGTCGAAATCTTACCCAGCATTGTTTAAGTAGTCTTAGAGATACTCTTAAATTTTGCACTAATCCGTTACGAACGTGTCAGAGGTCCCGTATAATTGATATTAATTATTTTAAGTAAACAATTAGAATTTAAATATTAAAGGTACCGAATCCCACACTTCCGATCTTCTGACTGACGTTATCCTATCAAACGATATACAGCAGTAAGAATGGAGGAAGATATGCAAAAAGTACAACGACTTACAGAAAAATTAAAGAGATGAATAAGGTTAAATGAATTAAAACCAATGGAAGACAGGTACGATATGGAAACACACTGAGGATAAATGTAGATGCGACGCCAAGGTAGAAAGAACATATCCGCAAGAAAATGGCTGGAAGCAAAATACAAAGTAGTGTACCGTTAAGTGGTAACAGAACATCCTACAAATACCTAGGACATGAGATAAGAATTGGTCGCGACAACCAAACATGTGAGATTACCCGACGAATTACCTTAGCGTGGGCCGCATATGAAAAACTGTCTTAAAAGATAAGTGTTTAATCAATGTGTACTCCCTGTCATTATTTATGGCGCAGAAACCCTTACTCTCGCCAAAAAATCAACTGAGAGACTTCGAATTGCTGAACGTGCTATGGAGCGCTCTATGCTAGGTTTGATCTTGAGAGACAGGGTAACGAACAATGTAATTCGACAAAGAACTAAAGTCACAGATGTAGTGGAAAGAATTACAAATCTCAAATGGAGTTGGGCGGGCCGCGTGGCAAGACAGGGAGATGACAGATGGACGAAGAAAATTATTGAATGGCGACCTAGATAGGATGCTTATAGAAACAGAGGAAGTCCTCCAACCCGGTGGACCGACGATCTTAAGCGAGTGTCAAACAAATGGATAAATGAAGCGCAAGACTGTTCCAGATGGAAATCGTTGAGGGAGGCCTATGTCCTGCAGTGGACAAGAGAGGCTACGTGATGATGATTATGATCAGTGCAGAACTCCACCCCACAAGCCCAAAAACAAGTTTGGAGTTAGAAGTAAATGTGTTTCGAAAAGAAGAACGATGTTAAAAAACAATTAGAACCTGAGAGATCAATGTGTAAAATCTTAGACGTAAATAAAAAAATGTCATTAGTCCAATAAAGGTTGCGAGGAAATCCTTTATATTAAGAGATAGAAAACAATGTTAATAAAATAAAAGTTAAAACATAAATAGGGCTCATAAAATATGGTTCTATATATATTTCACCTTTTATATTAACATAACACTAAAGCTGCTCCCTTTATATCTTCTTCTTTAGCCTCCTTTATATCATATTGTAAAGTTTTGAACATAGTCCTCTATTTAGTCCAACTGTATCTATCTTCAACGACTATTTTTACTTTAAGATCGTCTGCCCATCTCATCTGTTGTCTTCCTCTTTTTTGTCTGTCCTTATTAGATCTATCTGTTACTCCTTCCATCTTGGAAACTTTCGCTGTCTCTAGCTCATTTCTATTTCTATTGTGATGCTTGGTCGGGTACATCGATAACTTTCATTTTTCCACGAATTCATAAGGGGCGTACACATATGATATTCATCTTGCCAATTTTATTAGATGCAATTCAAATGATATAAAGTTAACTTAAACAATAACAATAGTTAATAAATAATTTTAATCTTTTAGACAAATTTATTATCAATCTGTTGAATTTTTAAGAGATATCACAAAATATAACGTGGATGAATCAGTGCTACTGGGCTCTTGACCCAAAATGATTTCGGCGTTCACACAAAATTGTTGCAAAACAAAATTGTCATACTAGGAGATTAAGTTAGAGGTTCTAAAATATTATTATTTACGACTGTTCTGTAATAAGCTTTGGAAGATCTTGAATGGAATTGGCGAATACTATCTTAAGTCATTTTAGATTTGGTGATGATATTACGTCATTTGATGATAATTTTAGAGATATACTTTTAGAATCTAAATAAGCAAAATAAAAGTCAGCATGAATAAACAAAAAACAAAGTTTATGGCGAACTTTGGAATTAGTGAACCTGAAAGATGGTGAAGTATTTCTGGTCAGGACGAAATCAGGAGAAGCACTGATGGTGATGGTGATTCGTAGCGATTCTGACATGCAAATAGATCATAGGAACTGGGTATAGGAGAGAAAGACTAATCGAACCATCTAGAAGCTGGTTCCCAGCGAAGTTTCCTTCAGGAAAGCTGGCGCTCGTTGTTTACGCATTTCATCCGGTAAAGCGAATGATTAAACTTCAACCATTTCTCAATGAATGAGATCTCCGGCTTGCAAGAACTTATGAAGTCGTGAGACCAAAGTATAAAGTGGTTTTGGTAAGCAGAAGTTACGCTGTAGGATGAACCAAACCGTCCAAGTAGTATCATAACTTCCTAATAATAAATTGAGTCACTGTTTCTCTGTTTTATAAAAACTAAGGGAAGTTCTTCACTCCTAAATTCTGGATTTAGTTATTAAATGTTAAAATGTCCCAGTATATGTGATAATCAAATTTTGACTCAAATACACTTGGCATTTAGAAAGAACCCTGTTGAAATCCAGTTAGTTAACTAGAAAGCGGTTACTATGACAACGACTATGACGTTTGACATATAGGTCCTTTAATTTTTTAGTTCTTTTCTGTAAGGCATGGTAAAGTTGGCATTGCATTGATTGGCCACTGTTCACCAGATTAAACACATGTTCATTTGGAATGATTCTCATCGATGATTAAGCCGTTGGAAAATTAGGTAATCGTCTGCGTTTATTTTAAAAATATAATAAATTTTATTAGTTACATGGATTTATTATCTTTTGCCACATACTGATGATGATTAAAGTTCATTCGTACCGCTAGGGCTAATCGTATAAGACACGCCGCGAAATTTCTTTTTCCCTAGACATGAGATTCTTGCTATTCAAAAGTTTATTTTAGATTTCGGATTCGATGTAGCGCAGATAGGAAAATGGTGGTCGGGTCTTTTTCGATAAGAACCATTTCGGAGTTGCAGAGATTATGTGCAAATTTAATACCTCGATTTTGTTTCTTAAATATGTAGATAAGACAAATAATATAGCTGGATAGTCTCTTTATACAAAAAGTGTTAATTTTGTCTTCGAAAAATAGATAGTTAGAAATATAATTGTCCGATTCGACCTCCTAAGATCGGTTTTTGCGTTTCGGCTCCGTCAGTTGTGCCTTCGAGTCCAATAAATTAAATTCCAAACACGTTATTTGAAGATTGTTTTACTGTGAAACTTAATTATTTCTAGTAGTTCTTACGTTTCAACGGGAGTTTTATAAACTAAAATTTTGGATGATCCTATAAAAAATCAAACAGATTCAAATCAGGGCACCGAGGAGGCCAAGAAATGGTAATTTCAATATGTGATGTGCCTTAATTGAAGAAGAAGAAAAATTATTTTCTGTTATTGCCGATAAACGTTTACATTTCGGTATGTACGCTCAAGTGGTTTGTCCTTTTTTTAGTTCGTACCCAGATTTTTTCACACATCTATAAAGTAATTGCGCTAACAATCATCAGTAAGTCGCCCCGAAGCGAAGCGAAGAAGGTTCACTCGTAAGTGGCTAAAATGTAGGGCGTATATTGTTATTATAAACATTTACATAAAACCATCCCTTGGATTTCGTCTGAATAATAAAATTAATAACTGTACTTTTCGTTTAATTTCATTTGAAAAACATAACATGCTTCCTTATTTTTGACAATTTTATACATTTCCTGGAAGTTAACGTTTTAGAAATTTGTCGCATATGGATATATTTCTTGGTCTGTACATACTTTTGTAGAGTTTATGTCATTGTACAGCAAGACGAGTGGGAATGGTTCATCATTTTTACGTTGGCTTGATGGTAACTTTGCAAGTTTATAAAATAAATTTGTGATGAACAGTTATCCAATATAAGTTAAAAATACATCCCGTAAATAGAATTTGATAAAGAAGTACGAAAACATGTGTTCTCTCTATCAGCGATCTCATGAACAGTTAGTTTTTGTACGTAAGGAAATATCTAAATGGTGTTGGATGCATGCAGGTGACAACCATCTTCTTGCAGTTGAAGTGACAGAGACTGATCGTTGTGGATAAAAATCCCATGAAATATGGAAGTTTTTATTATCAAGATGTACGGAGGATGCTGATAAATATCAAATTTTAAAACCGATTTGGTTACTGGTTACGAAAAACGTAAAAATTAGTTGGAAGTTATTTAATACTTTCTCGCTACATACTATTAAACAATATACAGGGTGTAATTGAAATGTGTACAAATATTTAAACTGTGTAAACTTGGGAGTTAAATCAAGCTTATGAAAATTATTATTTTTTTTAAATTCACCTGATTAACCGAAGAATAATTTTTTCTATATCTTATCTCGGAATGTTAGATTTTTTGAAGAATCGGTGATAATCTACATCGGATCAGTCGACATTCAAGCGGCGTTGTAAGTTTGTGTTAATTTTAATAGTTACATAACGAGAGTTGTAAGAAGCTCATTACATGCGAGCAGAAAAGTTGCAATTCTGTAATGAGCTTACAACTCTAGTTGTGTACTATACTTTTTCTACAAACACTTTCATTCACCAAATAAAAAGCATAAATAAAAAGTAACATTTTTATTAATTTAAGAATATTCAGGAACAATTTATAGTAAAATTTTTTTAAAGTAATTAATTGTAAAATTTTGCCAATTATATATTACCTACTATACCCTTATCCCTATTTGGGGTTTTTTCAGAAGTACCCAGTGAATGGTGAGATGAAGGTGAATTCACATTGTTTGCTGTACACCAGTCCATAAATTGCTGGTATACCTTTCATTTCTTTCTCTTGATTTTTCTGGCAATAGGTTGTCAGTAGTGTCCGCAGCTAACTGAATAATATTGGGTGGTATTACTTAATTCATTTTTACTCTCCGGTGAACTCATTTTAGTTATTTGTATTCAAAATAAATGTATATTTACACTGACAGCGAGTTAATTTTAATCTGTCAAAACGTTTGCTAATTCGCTTCCAAGACTAATGTGACAAATTACACATTTTTATAGAACTGAAGCGTAATTTTTTTTATTACGTGCTAGTCATTACGTGTCAGTAACTATTATGATATATTTACTTAGTATCCAAATAGGAGGTAATATAATAATATAATAATAGAAAATTAGTATATTACGTAACAAATGTTGTAAAAAGCATTTTACGCACGAATGGAAAAAGTGTGTTCCATGAGTGCGTAATTGCTTTACAACACGCATTACGTACTATACCTAACCTACGGCCATATACAGTTTGCCAAAAAGTCTGCATTTATGACAGGGTACTTAATTTCTTCAAATGGGATACCATACCATGGGAACGCATAACATTATTTATCTGCAAATCTGACAGTTGAAATATAACAATAATTGTAATTTTAGCACGATAAAGTGAATTATATCAGTCATTTAAATATTTTTTCATGAAAAAGTAATCACTTGTGACCAAGAAAATTCAGTTTTAAAAAACCTTAATATAATTATTTTAGAAGCATCTAATGTTTCTCAAAATTTATCAACATTCTTAGTGTCCATTTTATGAGATAAAATGCTGATTGTCTCAATTTTAAAATTAAACACGGTTATTATTTATTTGAAAAATAATACAAATATTTTTAAAAATTCCAGTCATGACATCGTTTTATGACATTAAAGATTTTATCTGTTAAAAATTTTCGTCGTAGTTTTTAATATAACCATTAATAAATAATCAAAACGTCAAACAACTGAACATAATAACTGAGTAAAACGTTTTAGTTTTACAGGGTGTTTCATAGTTAAACCGACATACGTTAACTGTAAATAGAGGGTACTTAGGTGATTCCAAATAACCTTGGTTATTGGGTCTAACGCCTTTAATAACCGAGATACGGGGTATTTCATCCATTTCGGCCAATATTTTGATAAGCCGTAACTTTAGAACCACCTTGTAGATTTCTTTCATACTTTGTACAGGTATAGTGTGTTAATAGCCCAATCCTATAGTGCAAGAACTACAATTAAAATCCAGATCTGGATTAAGAAGAATTTGCAAAATTTGAAAATCCCCAAAACAACACCCTGTATACCAGATTTTTTAAAATTGGGATGGATATTTGAAAAGAACGGAAAAAAATGAGTTAAAGTGAAAAATTTTTTTAAGTGCACATCCCTACTACTGGAGTTTTAACGTCAAATTACATCAAATGCATTTTTTTCATTTTTACAAGCAGTAACTTTCGAAATACCTGGTAGATTTCTTTCATATTTGGTACAGGTATCATTTTTTATTAGCCCAATCGTATAATGTGAGGACTATACTACAGTTAAAATCCAGATACGGATTAAGAAAAATTTGTAAAATTTGAAAATTCCCAAAGCAACACGCTGTACATTATTTTTTTTTAATTTGGATCAGACATGCGAAACGAATGGAAAAACTGAGATATTCTGACACTAAACTTTTAAAGTTAAAATTCAATTAATGCAATACTTATTGTCATTTTCATAAGCCATATCTTTGGAAACACCCTGTATATTTCTTTAATAATTAGTACAGGTAGATTGTTTAAATAGCCCAATCGTACAATACAAGAACTAAAGTTAAAATCTAGATCCGGATTAAGAAGAATTTGTAAAAGTCGGTAATCTCTAAAATAGGATCCTGTATATCAGATTTTTTTATATGTAATCGGATACCTATTTAAAAAAGGAAAAAGAAAAGAAAAAAGATGTGTTATAATGTGTTGAAATATTTTTATGAGTGCACTTGAGGGTTCTACAAAAAAAACACAGATTTAATTTTTCGGATTAATTCCGGATATAAAACTCATTAAACTATCAAGCAGGCTTTGGCAATAACACATCTTTGTGCTATTTTAGAGATTATCAACTTTTACAAATTTTTCTTAATCCGGATCTGGATTTTAACTTTAGTTCTTGTATTGTACGATTGGGCTATTTAAATAATCTACCTGTACTAATTATTAAAGAAATCTACAGGGAGTTTCCAAAGATATGGCTTATGAAAATGACAATAAGTATTGCATTAATTGAATTTTAACTTTAAAAGTTTAGTAATATGTAGAACGAGATGTGCATATCTCCGTTTTTCCATTCTTTTCCAATGTCTGATTCAATTAAAAAAAAAAAATTGATGTACAGCGTGTTGCTTTGGGAACTTTCAAATTTTACAAATTTTTCTTAACCCGTATCTGGATTTTAACTGTAGTGTTGTAGTTCTTACATTATACGATTGGGTTACTAAAAAATGATATCTGTACCAAATATGAAAGAAATCTACCAAGTATTTCGAAAGTTACTGCTTGTGAAAATGAAAAAAAAATGCATTTGATGTAATTTGACGATAAAACTCCAGTAGTAGAATGGGATGTGCACTTAAAAAAAATTTTCACTTTAACTCATTTTTTTCCGTTCTTTTCAAATATCCATCCCAATTTTAAATAATCTGATATACAGGGTGTTGTTTTGGGGATTTTCAAATTTTGCAAATTCTTCTAAATCCGGATCTGGATTTTAGTTGTAGTTTTTACACTATAGGATTGGGCTATTAACACACTATACCTGTACCAAGTATGAGAGAAATCTACAGGGTGGTTCTAAAGTTATGGCTTAACAAAATATTGGCCGAAATGGATAAAACACCCCCTATCTCGGTTATTAAAGGCGTTAGACTCAGTAACCAAGGTTATTTGGAATCACCTAAGTACCCTCTATTTACAGTTAACGTATGTCGGTTTAACTATGAAACACCCTGTATACATTTTTAAATGTTCGTTTAAAAAATAAATAAATAAGGTGAAAGTAGAGGTAACAATATACAGTGCGTTGATAAAGTATGGTATATTTTTATTTCCAAGAGCGCATATTTTGCACATAAATGTCAAATTTTTAAAATGATATCTGTCCAGATACTCCAGATGGTAACCTCAGTTCTTTTTATTTTTTATGTCTGAGGTGTTCCAAAGAACTTTGATTTCTATTTCCATCCATGTAAATTTTTAAATATTTGCTTCATTTGCGGACGCTTGTTCTGCAATATTTCCATTTATATTATACAGGATGTAATTAAAATGTGTACAAATATTTTAACTGCGAGGTGTATGTGATACCCATAACCGATATTTTTATTATTATTTTTTCTAGAATTAAAAATTGGGCAAAAACGCTATTGTTCGACCATCATTCTCCACAATAAGGTCATGCGAAATACTGCGACGTTACCGGGTAAATTATCAAACTTTATAATAGATGATATTTGTTTAAGACTTACCAGTAAAATTATAATAGTTGCTCAAAATGCCGTCCATTATTGGCGACGCAAATATCTGCTCTCCGCTGAAGAGAGAAATTTTCATATTGTCTGGATACCTGCGAGGCCAACTTATAGGTGCATTCCTCAATTACTCAATTTTTCTCTCTTCGCCCCCTGCATATAACGCCTGTACTTTTCGAACGTGGTAAGGCTGTAAACTTGTTCTTTTACAGTTCGCCAAACAACAAAATGGGATACTCCTATTTCAGAATCAAGTCTTCTACAACTTGCTTCAGGTCCATTTTCAATCGTTTCCAATGTTGTTCTTCGGCATCAAGTATTCTTATGGAGCGAGTTCTACCTTTATTAGCATTAAAAGAATGGAAGGACCCTTATTCTCTTAAATGCTGAACGCTTGACCAGCAGTTAGTTCAGTTAATTCAGTGTTAGAAAACACGTTAACATACAATAAAATCACTTTATCCTCTCACAGCTGTTTACCAGGTCTTTAAAAATGAAACCAGAATTTGCTAATAGATGGCTCTGGTTGTCAATGTAGTTACTGTCAAACGCGTCATTGGCGCCTTCTTTTTGTGTCATTTGTCAAAGACTTTTAACTTAAAAAAAAGTAAAAAAACGAGTTCTTAGTAGAATGAATCATTGAAACATTTCCTTTTGATTTAGCTTGCTTTCCATCGCAATTATTAAACATATCAAAACGCATAAAAAATAAATCTCGCACGTCATTAACATTCTTTTTACACTTTTAAAAAGGTTTTTACCAAATCCTACAAAAGTACTTTTGTATAAAAACCATAATCTCTCCTATCTGAAGGAACATTAAAAACCTATTATTCTTTCAGGGCAATCAATAGCAGAAAATCAGGTATCTAGATGATTAATCTTCTGACGAAAAAACCATTCCCTATCTTTCGCTAGATCTAAGACTCCAAGGATAGAAAAATAAGTGTTTCTACTGCATTGTGTCAGTCACTGGTAAATCTTATCACTTCACTGTTTTTTAAAGGACACAGTACAGTAGCGGAGTGAGGAGTAAAACCAAAATAAATTTAAACACATAATACATAATTTATTTCGTTAACTGGCTTCTTAATTATAAATAATTAAAATCATGTAATTTAATATCTAACCTTTCTATTTTTTTATGAAAATCGTTTTCTAGCTGTTTTTTGGGCATTTAACCAAAAAGGTTAGCACTTAGTTATGCCAGAAAGTGTTACAAACAATGTCTATAAATAATACTGGTTACTAAATTAAGGCGCAATACTGGGTGTTTGATATTATTTGCAGAGTTCCGAATAGGAACATTATTGCAGATACGACCATTTATCTTCCTTTTTACTAAAATGACTTAACTTTTAGAAACATATTTACACCTTTAAATAAGGACACCCTGTATAAATATGACCTGAACAACTTTTTCTAATGATTTTTTTCGATATCTGTAACGCGAAATAAAATATCGAGAATCGGTATATTTGTCAGTTCGTAGAAGGCTCAGTTTAAAGTTCAGATTTCAGTTGATAATCTTAAAAAATATGACCCATCGCCATGTAGGACTGCATAAAATTCAAATCTGAATTACTTCAAGTAACGAAAATATGGGGGTGTCTTCATCTTAAATGCAACATACTGTATGTATAATATACATTGTATATATTCGAATATCAAAGATTGGTTTCAAGAATAAATTTATTATTTTGCAGTGTATCACATAGATTCTTGGTGTCATTACTTAGATAAATATCCGATAAGAGACATAAATCTTCAAGTATCAATATCAGCGAAAAGGACAACTGTTATCTGATGTAAAATATGGAAAAACAAGGGAGAGAAAGAGACACGATATTTTGCTTTAGATAATAGTAACCTTGGGATTGAACAAACTAATGGATGCAAAATAAACAAAGAAATAACTCTCATGATTCAGATTCAGAGTGTCACAATTCCTCTCAACAACTCTTTTCAAGTTGACCAATACAGGTGAAAATAAAATCAACAATCCTTGTAGCAGTGATTTATTTAAGAAAATGATAAATAATTGAATAGTATTTACTATCATTGCACCATCCGTTGTCCGTTAGTCTCCATCGGTTCTGGAAGCTATAAATGTGTACAGACAGACGGACAGATAGACAGAAGCGTTCCAAATGACTTTTATAAATTTGCAGGTTTATATAGAAGTATAAAAATTAGATTTGGAAATGAGTCGAAAAACATCGATGGTGAACTAGAAAATAGATGTTTAATAAGTGATAATGTTACGTTACATATTTATTATTATGTATGCAAGCACAGTAATATTTTGAACAAATTTCAGCTAAAAGTACGAATATTATTGGAAAAATATCTTTAATCAAAATTTTATCGATGTTGGAGTAAGTGAGCGTCGACCGACGTCGGAAATTTATATTTTCCAGTGAGCAATCTCTTCTTCAATCTTGACTGGTTCGATAAGCAAATCTACCACAGTATATTGCCTTCTCATAAAAAAGACAGAATTGCTATTCGATCGAATACAAGCTTGCCAAAAAATCTAATTTCAAAATAACGACCGCTGTTTATATACCAGAAAAGTATGTTTCTGATTAATAATATTAAAATGAAATACAGATTTCTTAACAAACTTACTTTAGAAGTAGATTTTGCACCTTAAAAGCCACTAAGGAATAAAAAAATACTTAATTAATAAATAATTAATAATCTGACACAAAAAAATGAACATGTACTGTTTCAAAAAGATGTGAGTTATGAGAATGATAAATAGAACGAAGGGGTAAATGAAAAATATATCACCAAATTTTAGGCCATTGGAGTGCTTCTACTTAAATATGTCAAAAGAAGTCAGAATTATGGAATATAAAATTAAAAAGGAAGGATGTGAACTAAGCACAAACAGATGATAGGGAAAAGAACGAGAGCTTTGAGTTAGTGATGCTCGTCACGATGGAAATGCTGATCAGGAAAGGCAATGTTTCAAAGGACAATCATAATTGATGGCATTATATCAAAGGTTGTCAAATCAATGGTAAAAGTTTTTTTTTCTCGGATGCTGTCCTATCGCCAGCTACACCTCAGCCTCTTGGGCTTTTTGTGCCTTCCGGGTTAGTTTCACAGCACCCACTCCGTAATTATTGACCACTGTACCTTTCTGTACATGTTCTTCACCGGTTGGCTGCTGTATTCTTCGGGAGTTATCCTGATAGGCTGTTCGTAAATTGCCTGTCTTTTGCGATCCAGTGCCTCGAATTCTGACAGTATGTGTAAAAGTTACTTTACCCTCGGTGCATACAGAGACAAGAGAGGAATTGTCATATAGCTCATAGGGCATAGCAATGATTTGTAGGTGGATGAAAGACAAGAATAAAAATTCATTGAACACAGTAAAAGAAGTCGGATAGTAGGACTACCTTAGCATAGGTTTCTTCTGGACAAAAACATTGCATCTATTAACAGGAGGTAAAGGTCCCCGGGCGGAGCAAGCCACTATGGGATTTTTGAGCCTGTTCAGCCTTAGTGGAAGGATTTGGGGATCAGGTCTGGGAGGATGGGATGAAAGAAATGGTGGTAGGTATCTGAGGGGAACTCCCAAATACAAGGCAGAGGCGCTGCCATAGAGCCACTTCGCTGTCTAACAGGACTCATGTTCATATTCTTATAGGTCATGGAAAGTGTTGCATCTGTATAAAAATACCTGTTACAGTGGATCAAAACGCCGGATTAATTAAGTCTCATTTTAGGACTAAAGGAATAAACAAAAGGCAGCTGAATAAAAATATTGAGTAATTTAAATCTATGTTGAGCAATACCAAAAGACTGGAACGAAAATTCAAGTAGGTGAATCTGCGAGAACGACTTGCCTGAATGGATATTTTTGGAAAATCAAAGGTAAAAAAAAAACTTGCTTAATTAACACATGGCGACCCTTTTGAGTGCTCGAAATTCTGAAGTAAATGCTCTGGAAAAAAGGGAATACTTAATTAGAAAGAAGATCGGTCAAGGTTCATACAGATGTCTGGTCTTTGGGTATAATTGTATAATTCTATTTATAATGTTGATGCGAAACAAGTGCAGTAGCACTTATCGCTAATCATTCATTGTATTTATTGAATAAAGTAATATAATATACAGGTTTATTATAATATTTTGTTTTATTTTCATTATTTGTAATTTATTTAAAATAAAAAATTTAATTATTAGTTAAAAAAATTTAGTACCTAGTTTGCTAAGATAAACACACTTACCAAAACTCTGAAACCTAGATTTAAATTAGGACGCCATCTCTTAATTAGTAGTAGAGCAAGAGAAACTCTAATCTCTGGTAGGGATCTATTAATTTTATTAATGACAACGAATAGATAATAATGGAACAATCTTTATTAATTAAATAAAAAAAAACTCAACTTTATAAATAATCAACAATAAAAAAATTAAATTTTAAGTATAGTTCTTCCATTTTCAATTGCAGAAATATAAAAACAAAATTCCCAGATGTGTCGGATTCGATCGGCTTTGGAGGCTTGTAAATGTGCTGACAAGCCGCCAATGCCGACAAAGGAACTTGTTTTTATATTTCTGCAATTGAAAATAGAAGAACTATATGAACGGTAAGTATTTCTGAATATTTTATTAAGAGTAAATTTTTCTTAGTATAGTTATGAATTTTTACTAGTCTTCTTTTTTATTAACATAAAACAAAACTTAACCTAAAATTATGTAATTATTTTTAAATTGTTTAGATAGAATGTTTAATGGCCTTTTTTTATTTTTACTGATCAGTTTTTATTGTTTTTAAATTTCAAATAACTAGTTATTTTTTGTTAGTACCTTTTTTATTGAAGTTTCAAGCGCTAATTTATACGTGTCACTTTAGGAGGAAACATCAATCATCACGTATTTTACGGGATACAGGAATTATTCGGGAAACTAGCAGGATAGGACCATGGATAACAATTATCAGGATATTTTATTCCATTTTCATCTTGGATAAAATCTTCAACTATGGTAAGCAAAACTTCTAATTGCTGGTACAAGTTTTCAATCCTTTACTTAACTTTTTAGATCAAATTCAATTTTTTTTTAATTTGACACGACGATGTGTATCGTACAACAGATTTTTATCAAAAAGCCTCGAAATCTTGGTGAATTTGGTTTTATTAAACTTGTATATCATAGCCAACTCTGTTAAAAATCTCCGAAATTTCTGGAAATTTCACATTATTTCTTAAATTAAAAGAAATTTTTCATATAAATTTAATTATTACATTCGATATAGTAATAAAAAAATCTGTTGTGTCGCCACAAGAATTTCCCGGCAGTTATAAAATAAAAATTATATAATTAAATTGGTGTTAAAATTTTTTAAAGTTCCAAAAAAAGATTCGTTTCGAATTATTTTAAAGTAAACATGAAAGGAAAACATTTCACATATCAAAAAAAAAGTAAAACAATTTTTTAGGGTCGGAATTTTGCTTACTTTTTCTTTGACATGTCAAATGTCATTTGGATTTTAAATTTTAATCTTTTTTTCCATTGCTTAGTTTTAAAATTAAGGAATGAAAATTTGAGGATGTATTTACAAGCCTAAATACCAAATAAAAACTTTAGGTATTTTATTTTTTTGTAATGTACACTGCGCATCATATAAAACTGGTACAACTCTTATAATCGAAAATAGTGTTTTTCTAGATGTGTAAATGCATCTTTTAAAATGTGTCAATACTAAACTAGTTTTTATGTTATAATTTCTAGAGCAGTGACGCCAGGCCAACAAAAATTTTAGTAGACGATAAAATTAAATTTTTTACAGCAATAAAAAAAATTCAATAATTAATAACTTGTCATAGCTCCATTACTATTAAATTTTCATCTTTCTTCTGTCAAGCTATTTTGGAAATTATTCGGATTTAATCAAACTTACTTAAATGGGCTGGCATTGTGACATTATTTGACAAATGTGACGGTTATTTTGATTGATTAATTAAGTTAGGTTTACATTGGGGAAAAAAAGTGTACCAGTTTTATATGACGCGCAGTGTACATAGGGGCTAATGCGCCTCCTGGTGGGGCGATTTCAATCAAAATCAAGCGGATTCATTCCGCGATGATCCGATACCCACTCGTTTGGACGCTACGGGTTGCAATTTTTTAGTTTAAAAAAAAATTTTTTAGGTTAGGTTCAAAATTAAGAAATTAAAATTTCAGGATGTATTTACAAGCCAGAGAGGTACCTAAATATCAAATAAAAACTTTAAGTTTTTATTTTTTTCGCGATGTACATATGGCTCCTGCGCCCCCTGGTGGGGTGATTTCAACCAAAAACTAATGGGTTCAATCCCCGATCACCCGAAACCCATATACCAAATTTCAGCTCAATCGGATTAAACGTGCGGACGCTATCGTGGAAGAATACAGACATACACACAGACAGACGGACAGACTTCCATCTGGAAATCGTTTTAATCGTCTCATGGGAGACAAACTTCTTAGTATGTTTAGTGACTCAGTCTTATCTAACGATATCTTACTTTAATTTTATTAACTTATTTTCATTCAAAACTTGTGCTAAACGTGTTAAAATTGCATGAAAAGTTCTCTTAAGGAACTTCCCATGTTAAATCCTTAATTTATAGAAATTCTTGTCTTTAAAATGTTTAACTCTATGTATAATGTTATACTTTATTCTAAATTTGACCTAGCTTCAGTTTTCAGAGCTATAAATTTAACCAATTTGAATTTTTTTTTTAATTTTTATATTTGATTCTTGTAGATTTTTCTTAGCAAACTATTGATGTACCATCCTACTTTACAAAATTTGATACCATTACAATAATAACAGTTCTTTATGTGATTCTTTTAGGACATTGCTAGTAAAATATTACAATATTCACCCAATAAAAAAATATATTTATTAACGTAAAGATTTAGGGAAAGCTTCAATAGTATCTGCAATACCTTTAGCCCTACGACAAAAATAAAGACCTATATCCCCCAAAGACGAATCATGTATCTGATAGATGGAAAAAAATAGGACACTACTTCCTGAACATGTAACTTTGTAAGATGCAAGAGACAGCAGTTTTCCAAATTACTAATAAGCGATTCAATTCCCTATTGAAAAATCGTGCGCTATCGTATACTTTAATAAAGTCGTAATATTTTATAAGATAGGGAATATCTTATCCGCAATCTAAATTTCAAAATTTTAATCCGTCCCGTTTTAAACATCGTTAATGAATAACCCACAAAGTGACTTGATTTAATCTGGCTTGACGACGTAGTTAGCTTTGGATTATTATTATAGATTTCTAAAACTTTCCGTACAAGAAAAATGCAGTTTTGGAAGTTTAAAACTATCGAATTAAAATGCGGATTTTTAATGGGATTCGAAGGGAGTCACAGAAAGAGAGATCCATCCGGTGGATGACCTGAGATTTCGCTATCATTTTTCCACACGACTAGTCGGGTTGTCACTGCCAAACTCTGATAACCGCCGACAGCGAAACGTGTGGCGTCCGCCACCTTGTGTCCCGCTGATAAACGCGTGCGCAATATCAAGAGAAAATGAATTTTCCAAATGCAGAATTGCTGGTGTCGCGCGATATGTCACTCACTCGATCATCGACGAGGGACTTTATTGCAAAGCAAAGGTGTGAAAATGTCGAGCGCCGCTACCCGACGCCTGATTAAGCTTCTGATATCGCGAACGTCATCATCTGACGTCGGCTGATAGAAACGATGGCAACGTCAATGCCTACCCACACCAAAAGTAGAATTTCCCCTATAATAATTTTCTTGTAAATCTTAAATGGAAAATTAAAATCTCACCGTTTTGTCATTTCTCCTCAATTGATATCAATGTCTTTTTAAACGACAAATTAAAGTTTTAGAAAAAAAGAAAAAATATTCAACAGGTTAACAGGTACATGTGAGAAGAATATATTCACAATAATAGAATTAAATTACTGTCTGTTATAGTCAGTCCAAAGTAAAATATATCACAATACAATGATGACATAATTACATGCTTACAGGTAATACGAAAAGATATATTGATAGAGAGGGAGAATATATGAAAGAATGGGAATAACCCACTCAACCACTAAAACTCTAGGTACTCAAGTGCTCCATTGCTATGGAAATAGCATAAGTAAATAAGAAATTGGTATGTGAGAGAAAACAGAAAAACCCTTTACATTGGAAAACATACGTCAAAAACACAATAACCGAAAAAAATGTAAGGTAAGTGTTTGCCACATTCGAGTTAAACACTTTGGCAGTATTTTCTAATAACAGTTTTTATGTTGTTCTAAAACGTGGTGATGAAGGTGCTCCAAGACTGGTGTGGATCGCCGGCCTAAAGGAAGTTGTTAAAGCTATAGCTAAAGAATCAACAACAAGCGTAATTTAATTAAAAGTTCAACATAATGATTTTGGTATAGGTTAACTGATTCTATCGGGGTTGAAAAAGTTAATCATGGCATGATAAAGATGTTTCAGGCAATGAAGCAACTTGAGGTTGAAAATTTAAATTATCCTAATGATAGTGGAAACTATGTTTCTAAAAATGATAAAGATTATACTGAGAGTTCTGGTGCAAAACGAAGTTATTCAAATACATATGATTTCGCTTCAAGAAAACTTTCTTCTAAGCCAGTGCAAAAATTACCTTCAACTTCATCTTCGTCTGTCTGTGTAGATGAAGGACTATTAAGTTGAGCCCGATGGTTAGTAATATTTAAATGATTCAAAGAGCCAAATAATAAAGAGTTTAGGATAGAAATAGAAGAATATCAGATATTAGTTTATAAAAATTTTAATTGTTGGAATTTTATGTTTTATTTAGATCAAAATTTACATTTTTCCCAGTTATCAGAGACATTGACCTCTCAAAAAATGTGATATCGCTGAAACTAGGCACTTAGTTACTTTAAAGGGTGTATGCTAAGTTCACAATTTCAAAAATTTAGTTTTTCATTATAACTCAAAAAAAAAAATAGAAAAACTAATAGCACCACGAGAAATAGCGGAAAATTTGACTAAAAATTGTATTATAGGTTGTTTAAAAAAATTGTATTAGGTACTATAAAAAATCATTAAAAATAAGAATGCACTTGTAAACAAATACTCAAGCGATGTGTTCGAAAATTAAAGTATCTTTGCCTAAAATGTACGCCAAGAAAAAAAAAAGAAAGCATTTTAAAGAGGAGACTCTAAGCTTTCTCAGGAAGCCATTAGCTTTATTTTTTTTCTCATAGAAAATGAAAATGAACATTATCTCTGTTTTAAAATTATCATTTTTTACATCATTCATTCGACGCCATTTTTTATTTCAAAATAGTGTTTATACGGGGTGTTTCATAGTTCAACCGACATACGTTAACTGTAAATAGAGGGTACTTAGGTGATTTCAAATAACCTTGGTTACTGGGTCTAACGCCTTTAATAACCGAGATTCGGGGTGCTTCATTCATTTCGGCAATAATTTTGATAAGCCGTAACTTTCGAACCACCCTGTAGATTTCTCTCATATTTGGTACAGGTATATTGTGTTAATAGTCCAATCCTATAGTGTAAGAACTACAATTAAAATCCAGATCCGGATTAAAAAGAATTTGTAAAATTTGAAAATCCTCAAAACAATACCCTGTATATCAGATTTTTAAAAATAGGGATGGATATTTGAAAAGAACGAAAAAAAAATGAGTTAGTTAAAGGCGTTAGACCCAGTAACCAAGGTTATTTGAAATCACCTAAGTACCCTCTATTTACAGTTAATGTATGTCGGTTTAACTATGAAATACCCTGTATAATTATCTTTTTTTAAATAAAGTTAAAAATACACTTTATAATGTGTAATAAACTCAAGTTTCTTATGCAGATTATGTATCACTTATTTAGCGTAAAGTATTAAATTGGTTATAACTCATATTTACATTATAAAATAAACATTGATATACTCTTTTATATCACCCTGTATATCAAAATAAAGAAAATCGTTTTTTTCTTCCTCGTATAACCAACCATACCTATTAGTTTTCCATTTTAAAGACATCATCTTTCCGTCCACATCACAGGACGCAGAAAACGATTTATAGCTTTTAAACCCACTCGATAACGTGGTCATCCCATTGCGACCTGATTAAAATTCTAGTCGAGTTCCTTACACGTCATTTGGTCGCGTTACCAGTGTTCACATGGCCTAACATTGCGATGTTAACACGTTAACATGCCAGAACGGGATCCCTTCAACATCCGGCCCGGTTATGTTCCAATTTACATCTGATTCCACGGGCGGACGAACGGGTAGGCTAAAAGGAGATGGAAAAGAAACAAACCCTCAAACAGTCTTTTAAATTATTAAAACAATTAAGGATGAACTGAAATATTAGTGCAATCTATTAAAAAATTAGAAATAAAAATAATCTAGGATAAAAACGTTCTGATCATTTTACATTTCAGTAAGCTCTCGAGTGTTAAATTTATAAAAAGAACTGTCATTTCCTTCGAGATCATGTAAACCTGGAACATCAAAGATCATGACTGTTAAATGCTAGTTGTTAATTGAACGGTCATCTTTTATCCTAAGTTCATACAGATTTATAAATTAAGTGACAGCTGCATTTCTAGTGGAGTTTGTGAAGTCAAAATTCTATTCTGGACTTCATTTATCAGTTTTGCTGATAGATGGTACTATAGCACGGTTGCGTCGAATGGAATTTAGCTTCTACTTATATGTTTACATGAGGTTTTATTGTTAAGTTTTCTAAAAGAGCTATTCATATCAAAACTTGCTAAGCAAATATTTCATTGTTGCGTGTAAACATAAAAAATGCGTGTTTAGTTTCGATTAAGTAAATATGAGCTAAAAAAATTAATACCTAAAAATTAGGCCTCTTTTGGAAAGTATCAAAAGTTACAAAACCAAAACCAGGGAAACCACCACATGAAATTATGTCTTACAGACCTATATCCCTACTTCCTGTAATCTCGAAACTGTATGAAAAAATATTACTAAAAAGACTAAAACCTTTTATAGAAGAAAGATACTTATTCCACCACAGTTTGGATTTAGAGAAAACCATTCAACTATAGAACAAGTTCATAGAATAACTAATATTATCGAAAAAACCTTAGAAGAAAAAAGTTAGTTCTACTATCTATCTTGATGTAGCGCAAGCTTTCGATAGAGTTTGGCATGAAGGACTCAATCACAAAATTAATGGATTATTGCCAAAACAGTACAGAATTATTAGCATCATATATATCAGTAAATACTTTAGGATTAAACAGGAAGAAGGATACTCTAAAATTCAAGATATTAAGGCAGGAGTACCACAAGGAAGTGTATTAGGGCTAGTCCTATACCTATTATACACTACTGATGTTCCTGAATTAGAGCAAAATACAATTGCCACCTTTGCAGATGACACCGCTGTCATGGCAGTAGGGAAAACCCACGAAGAGGCTGTAAGAAAACTACAAACATCATTAGATAGAATTAATAATTGGACCAATCGTTGGAGAATAAAATTAAATGAAAATAAATCGGTACATGTTAACTATACTAACAAAAATAAGGAGTATATACCAGTCAGAATAAATAATACGCAGATCTCTTATGTGCGAGACTACGCTGGAAAGTCCATGTCAAAAAGAAACGTGAAGAATTCAACATAAAATTCAGAAAAATGTATTGGTTACTTGGGAAGAAATTCTACCCTGTCATTATATAACAAGATATTGTTATACACACAAATTCTGAAGCATTAAGCAGCGTAGTCCCTGGTACTGCAGAAACAGTGACCTCCGCCGGGACTTGGAGATGGACACTGTTAACCAGACAACTAACAAATTTGCAAGAAGTCACGAACAACGACTCCACCAGTTATTGTTTTTGCGTTTGTGTTTGTTATTGTATAATATTTATGATCATAAAACTCCTCTAATATTGAATGGAGATTTCAACATGAATTCGTTAACAAAAAAAGAATCTTAAACAGTTACTTGATTTGCTTTTACCTCCAAATAGATACACCAACTTACATTACTCCACCAAGTCAAAATACACTTGATCAAATTTTTACCAACATTTCAAGCATAGTAAATTGGGATATACATGATACCATTCCTTCAAGGCATCGCCAGGCCCGGATTCAGAGCCGTGATGGGGGGGGAACCTTTCGGGGGGTCCGGAAAATTTTTGAAATAATGTCTTTATTACCTTTTAGTTATTTATTTGTATATGTGATTTTTTCTTTTGGGGGAGGGGGGTCACTCCCATCCCCCCTTGTATCCGGGCCTGCGCATCGTGCAGTCCTCTTTGAAACAGATATTGAAATAAACCCTGAATAAAAAAAAATATAGTTTTCAAGACGTATCTGACATAAATATAAAAAAATTAAATGAAGCTCTAAAACGTGAACAGTAGTCAGAAATTTATAGCACATTGGAAATAAACACCAAATTTGATATTTTTTACGACAAACTATTATACCATTTTAATCGGAAATGTCCCTATAAACAGAAATGTATAAAAAAAGAGTCAGCCAAAGGTTGGGTAAACGATTTAATAAAAGAATCCTCTATAAAGACAAGTGATTTATATAAGAAACAAAAACGTAATCCACAGTTTAGAGAAACCTACAATGTGCAGAAAAACCTACATAAAAAATTTGTACAGAATACTAAGTCTGAATATTATCAAAATAAATTAGAAAACTCTCAGAATATTAATAAAACTACTTGGAATAGTATATCACAAATTACTGACAAAAGTGCTAACAAATCTCATATATCGTACATGGATATAAATAATCAACTAACTAATAAACCTGAACTCATTTGTGAAGGTTTTAATAATTATTTTATACAAAGTCCAATTGACATAATAACAAAAATAACTCATTCTCATAGTTTTAATGCTAAATATGACCATCTGAAAAATAGCTTATTTTTAAAACACGTGAATGTCGAGACCATCCAGTTCCTGGACAACAGTGAACTAGTAAGAAGACTCAAGGGGAAATTAGTCTAAGTGAAAGTGACAGAAAAAATCAGAGCCAGTATTAATTTAAGTTTGACAGAAATTACTCATTGACCGTTATGTGATCAGATTGTAATAGTAACAAATGCCTCGTAAGGGGTATTTAAAATTGTTAATAACTTCTAAAGTTTTTGTGGACAATAACGTTAATTTAGGAATCGAAAAATTGACAATTACCTTCCTCTGTTTAAAAAAACATCTCCGCCTTTGGCAGATTCTGTGGACTAAATTACAAATAATACAAACTGAACGTGAAAAAGTGCATCCGACTAAGAAGATAACTGGAATTTGAGTAGAAAGTGGTCTGTGGTTTTGCTACGATAAATTTTAACTCATCTCAAATTTATTTTAGGTTAATTAAATTGTTTTTATATACGCTAATAATAAGTTTTTCTTTTGGTGTTTGAGTGATTTAATTAATAATAAATTAAAAAAGATTTTTTAATTAACTCAAGTCAAATTAATTTCGAAGCATAATAATACCAGATGGCCGAAGACGTTTATCTCTAAAACGCATTCACTGGCGTTGGCAGTTTGAGGGGAAATCAATTGTACTGATATTAAATAATTGTCTTTAGACATACGGTAGAAATTTAAAAATTTTGCAGCAATGAATAATTGGCGGTTGAAATTTTTTTCAAGATTTAGTTGAACCCAAAATCTTTTTCAAAACTTATTTCGCCAGTAACGATAATAGTATAGTTTGTCCATTTTCAATTGCAGACATATTAAAACAAAATTCCCAGATGTGTCGACAAGTTGCTTTGATCGGCATATATTATTTAAAAAAAATACATATACCATTATTTATTATTGAAGGCTCCGTATATGGCATACTTGTTTCAATCTAAACAGTAATAATAATATACGTCTTTATTTCCCAATTTAAAGAATACAAAATATAATTTACTCAAATAAAAAACAAAAGTGGGAGTGGCGAAGTTTAGCCTACTCATACTTAACCACATTAACAAACAAAAAATATATATAAAAAAGTAATAATACAATATCAAAAAATTTTAAAAAATGTAAAAAAAAAATTATTGTAATATATAGTCAAATGTTAATTTTTCTAAGAAAGGGAACATTGAACAGAGCTCCGAATTGCAAAAGTGTCATATGCCATATTAATCATTGTTTTGCTCATCTGAAAATATTTTTTTTGCTTTAGACCTAAATGTAGAGTGTTTAAAAATTTTAAATTCATTTGGTATCGCGTTATATAATGACACTGCGTTATATATAAAACTGCGATTAAACATTACTGAACTATGGATTGGCATAGTGAGACGGTTGGGGTCTCGAAGATTTACATTTGTAATGTGTTTACGAGCAACAAATTTTTCTTTTATGATCTCGGGTGTAGAAGTGAATAATACTTTATGAACATACGTAGTCAAATGATATTTCGCACGGTTTTCTTCCATTATAAGCCAATCTAATTCCTTTATTTTATGAGTGATATGATCATATTTTCTTAAACCAAAGATAACCCGACAACATGAGTTTTGAATATGTTGTATCTTTGTCCTATCAGCTTCATCTAAGCAAAAATAGTAAATGTAGTCACAATAAGTGAAGTGTGAAAGAACCAATGACTCACATAAAAGCTTTCGCATATTGTGACTAAGAAGTGCTTTATTGGCACAAATAAATTTAAGAGACATGTAACATTTTTGCATTAGATTACGTACATGTGTATGAAATCTCAATTCATACTTAATTTATTATCTACTACAAGAGTGTAGTTAGGAAGAGCGTTGGTATAAGAGCTGAAAGGTTCACAAAATGTTTTTTTAAAACAACTTATAGCCAAACCATGATTTATTTTTTTTGGGATCTCTTTCAAGTTGTAATTTTAGGTGTCATTTGCGAAAATTATGATTTTACATTTTGTATCTTGCAGGAAGAGGTTAATCAAATATATATTGAATAATATAGGCCCCAAACCCTGTCCTCTGAGGTACTCCACACCATCAGTATAATCATTATGTATGTTTTCCCCCAATGATGATATTGTACCTTCGATGACAGATAGAAAATGATCGATTTCCATCACTTCTGAGTTAGTTCCGGTACTTCTGGGACTACCTTCGTATATTTTCTATATTAGACTAATAATTTTTGAAATACGCCATCGTACATATGTCAAGATCTGTTTACTCGCAAATATCCATAGTTAACATATTAGTGGTAGGTTCAAGCACATTGATGAGATGACGTGTTTATATGCGACCTATATTGAAGATATTCGCTAAAGTATAAATCAAATAAAGGATATTTGTGCTTTTTGTAAAAATCGACCAAATAAAGTTAACCCTATTTGTATTCTAACGATAAAGGAATTTATTGGGAACAATTTTATAAATTAAAAAGTATTTAAGTAAATTACGAAGATATCCATGCAATCCAATTCTAATAATAGATTAATATTAATGACATTTCAAAATTTTCTAATAGATGTTTCGCGTGGTTTAGGTTTGTACCTATCTCTCAGTTTGTACGTTAATTTTAATCGAAGATCTCTTAATTAAATCAGAAAAATAAAACAACAAATTATTCCCGCAAATGGTTTACGGATTACTTTAATCAGTTGTGGATCAGTTTTTTGCTACTGTGATAATATCTGAAGATTTAATAATGAGTTAGTATGGAAAGTATACCTGTTGTATATACTCGTCACCTAAAAATGTATCAACAAGTATTAAATTGGAAATAAATTATGAAAGAGATAATTTTTTTATTTTTAATTAAAAAGTATTTATTATTTACAACAAGAATACAAACAGGACGTGGCCACAATTAACTAAACTAAAACAAAATAAGTAAATCTTATCAAACAAAATATAAAAACAATGTGTATAAAAAAAAGTAGTCAAGTATAATTTTTTAATCGTATTTGCAAAAGTTATCATAGAGGAAAAGAAGATATCTAAGTCTGTGAATGACGAGATTGTATTAAATGATTTACTGCATCTTAGTCCAATAAACGAAGGTGCTAACCCGGGCATCAGGTCTGTCCGACACCATTTTTTTTTTAATTTGCAGGTATTCATGGGTACATTCACTTCCGAAAATCTTAGCTGTCTGAAATTTGTGGAAGGGCGGGAAAATGGCCCATTGGTGTCAAAAATGTGTTTTTTTTTTCGCCTATTTTCGCTGATATTTCCGAAAATATGACACTTTCTGTTTGGACGAAAATGAAGATCAGTTCATTACCTACAAAAATGATCCTCATCATTTTTGTCAAAAATATGATACTTTTTGACATAACCGGCTCCAAAACGCACCCCCATTTTTAGCTCCTGCCCTGCATTTAGAGAGAAATGACACTCCCAGCGGATTACAGATTTTGAATAAATCACGTAAAAATTAATATTTTTTCATGATTCAAAGTTCAGATGAAAGAAGAACGCTGTAGCTATAATATGTTACTTTTTCGTTTTATCTATTTTTCTGAATAATTGAAAAACCGGGCCAAAGTTTGTTTTTGCTCGATATTTTGACACTCCTATAAATTTATTCTTATTTTATTATCAAGAATACTTTTGGATAATGGGGCTTTGCGAAGTGTTAAATATATTCAGAAAGATTCAATAAATTATTTTTGTGTATTTTCATAAACAACATGTTTTTTTAGGGCGTTTTTTTTTTTGGATTTCCGGAATTTTCAAAAATGCTCGGGTCTATCGGGAATTAACAGATAATCAAGGTCCTCGGTCCTCAACGCACATCATTAGAAAGCTTAGCTTGTCCCCTTGTCGACGGCCTTTTTTTTTGAGGATTATTTTCTTTTCGTGCTAAAATTTTTTGGGGTTATGAATTGTACTAAATAAAAGATCACATTCTGACCTTTTCATCAATATATATATATATATATATATATATATATATATATATATATCTCAAGTATTTTATTAAGTGCACGAGAAAAAACTCTGCCTTCAAAATTTCTCAAATTGGATTTTTTTACAATAAATTTGTTAATCAATTGCAAAAAGTGAAAAAAAGTTGATTATTGCCATATCTTTTGTCTTCAGACAAAAACGGGAGGATATTCAAGTTTTGGGAGGATATTCAAATTTTCCGTTTTCACCACAATAATTTTGCGAATTTTCAGATTCTTAAAATTGCGAATTTTTGATATGCCGTTTTTGCAAAAAATATTAGCGTAGCGAAAAAATCGTAGTGACAACTTTTGTAGGTAATGAATTTTTGTCTAAGGGTCATATTTCGGCAGATATCGTCGAAAAATAGATTTTCGGGAACTCACCCTTCCACAAATTCCATGTAGCTGAGATTTTCGGAGGTAAATGTACCTATACCTGCAAATTAAAAAAAAATTTGACGGACAGACTTGATGCCCAGGTTTGGGGTTCTTGTGGCGTTAATTTACTAGACTTATCTTTGCAGTGGGGAATTTAGGTAGTAGTTGGAAGAACTATGACTAATTTTTAAAAGGTTTTGTATAATAAAAATAAGGTACTAGTCGGTCGTTCTGCAGCTTTACCTATAGCGCAGTCACCTTAAGGGTTTCACCTCGGAATGAAACGGAATAAGCTGAATATTTGTATTAACCTTTATTTTAACATTTTAAATGTTGTCTTATAAGGTCACGTGTGAGCGTCCTTAGATAATCAAGGTCAAATGTCGCGAAAATCAGTTTTTTGGAAAAATCTCGCTTCCTTTGCCTTAAATGGTATTTACATTTATTATAGTTGTATAGTATAAAATTATCTACAAATTTCGTCTTAAATAATTTTTTATACCTTTAACCATTTTTGAGATAGAGCGCGAAGAGTGCGGAGCCATAGCGCGAGGTCAATCGCGAATGCCAGTCCGTAGTACGGTTTTTTAACTTAATTATTCGTTAAATTTTAGTTATTTAACTATTTAATAACTTATAAAAAATTGTTTAAGACGAAATTTGTAGAGAAATATGATCTGAGGTAAAGGAAACGAGATATTTCAAAAAAACTAATTTTCGCGACCTTTGAATATCTAAGTACGCTCACACGTGACCTTCTGAAACTTTTGAGACAACATTTAGAATGCCAAAATAAATGCCCAAATTAAATATTCACGGCGCACTTGCACATATCGTTTGTCAGCAATTGCGTAATAAAAATCATCAGGATGATTTGACCTGGTATTATGTGTATTACGAAAATGTAAATGGTTAATGACCACCTATCGTGTAAAGAACGCATGCCCTTCATATACACGTCATTGGATTGTAATAGTCTCACAATGAAGTTTCCGGCATTTAAATTCTTTTAAAAAAATGTGACTTCTTACCAAATTGGAAATCCTTTTAGCAAAACTTACCTGAAAAAAAAAGAATATGTTAATACAACTCAAAATAATCATTGTACCAAACAGCTGTATGGTACGACAGGCCACTTATGGACTGTGTGCAGTCTGGTGTTTAAGTAAGAAATGTTTTCGCCTAAGGGCACCCGCAAGACAAATTTCTTAGGGGCGCGTCTGCAAATGACAACACAAATAAGCAAACCGTCTGTTGCAGACCCACATATGTTTTACGTCAATTTTTATTTTGGAGATATAGTAAGAAAAATTTACATATTCAAATATTATCTATTTTGGGCACCGAAATTTAGTAATATTAATTTTATTTACTAGCGGATAGTTAAGTAACTTTCTAGTACATAACTCTATGGCAAAGACTTCTACCTGAAAGCTTATGTATAGTAGAACCCACCGCTTTATGAGAAAGAAAAAACAGTAAAGGATACCGCCAATAGAGGAAATGCTAATTGATCTGGACATTTTTGAGTATTTTAATGTCGAAAACACCGTACACTGTCCATATACATAAAAATAAAATGATATTTTGTCTATTAGGACCACCGTGCAAAGATTCAATAACCAACTTACTGGAGATCGTTAGGGGTAATTTGCGTAAAATTTCTATATTGATTAACTTTCTTTAATATGAATTTACATTTTAATTTCTATAAAGTGGCGTTCAGACTTTACAAGTTACTTGAATTCAAGTAACTTGAAAGGAGTAACCTGAATTCAAGTGAACGTTCATACTATTTCAATATTTGATTCAAGTCATTTCAAGTTGACATTTTTATTTAAATGATTCCTGTTTCAAGTTACAAAAATTGCGTCAAATGATGTGATTCCCGCAGGAATAAAAGTTGTAAATCAGCTGATTGTGGATGGATTCCTAAAAATCAGAAAAAAAATTCTACACTTTATTTTACAAAAAAATTTCAACTTGAAATTTTTTCTCTGATTTTTAGTAATCCATCCACAATTAGCTTATTTGCAACTTTTATTCCAGCAGGAATTACATCATTCGACGCCATTTTTCTAACTTGAAAAAGGAATCAAGTAAAAATGTCAACTTGAAATGACACTTCTAAACATTTATACATATCGTTTGGGCATCTTTACATATATATTATAAAACTTTTTATTGATGAAATGGCATCAAAAAGCGGCCACGAGGTATTGCTCCTTCCGCCCTATTTTTGTGTATTTAACCCCACAGAATTAATTTGGGGACAAATTAAAAAAGAATAAGGCGTTATAACGTGTTTCCCAAATTTGACGGGTTGATAGCAAATTTGGTAAAAGAAGAAATTAATAAAAGTTCAGCTGATGATTGGCAAACAAAAATCAAACATGTTATCAAAGAAGAAAATTCTTATATAACGAGTCCGACCAAATTGATTATCAACGTTGATGACAGTGAATCCAATGGTGAGGGTTGAGATAGGGTAGGTAAGCTTAATTAATTTATAACATTTGTGACTTTATTCACCGTGTTTTTAATTTTAGAATTAAAATTTGAGACAAAAAATTTAATTAGCAACGTTTGTCAATCTCACAAGAGATCAGAAAATGAACCTATGGGCGAGGTGGAGTGGTCAACCTCTATTGAAATCTAATATGCGTTATAGAAATTAAAATGTAAATTCATATTAAAGAAAGTTAATCAATATAGAAATTTTACGCAAATTACCCCTAACGATCTCCAGTAAGTTGGTTATTGAATCTTTGCACGGTGGTCCTAATAGACAAAATATCATTTTATTTTTATGTATATGGACAATGTACGGTGTTTTCGACATTAAAATACTCAAAAATGTCCAGATCAATTAGCATTTCTTCTATTGGCGGTATCCTTTGCTGTTTTTATAACGTTTTTTCATTCTCGTAAAGCGGTGGGTTCTACTATACCACAGTTAAAGATAATTAAACTGTAGGTTTTACTTTTGAACATTCAGTAAACAAGTCATGACTTGCTTTCGGGAGAAATTGCTTTTTCACATGAGTTATCGGGACTAGACTATCTGAAGTCACCCCGAGTATGTGGTGATATCAATAAAGAGTGTCTCTTAGTATATTCGCTTTGTGACTTGTTCCTGAATCGTCAGAAGCCTGTTGGACAACTAACTGATCTTTGTCCTATGGAGTCTAGGCAGCTATCGGATATTATTCTAGAGAGGTTGATGAAAATTTTGGTGGGTACCGACGATTAAAAATTCTGGTGGCAAAACCACAGAATTTGGCGAAGGCGAATACAGGAAATAGTTTAAGTAAAAGTTAATTTTCAATTATAACTAATTAAATTTTATAATTAAGCAAAACAAATATTAAAAATGTTTAAAAGAAAACAACAAAAAAAATAGGAATAAATTTGCATATAAAGACAATAGTCCAGTAAATGAAGGACTGAAAAGATCGAAAGCTGGGAATAAGTCGGGCATGAGTTCCCACATAGCGCAATTTGTAGGTCATCGCAGGTGTTTTAACATGAGAAAATCCTTAACGCGTTGTGGTCAAGGGGAGGGGCTGAAAATGGGCCCCAAAACCTGGAAAATGGGTTTCCCGCTAATATCTGGCTAAATATGCCAATTAGAGAATTTTTGTTCAGACAAAAAATGGAGATCAGCTCATTCTCTACAAAAATGGCCCTTATCATTTTCTTCGAAAATTCAATAGTTTTCGAGATAATGGCACTCAAAAGTCCTCTCATTTCAGCTGCTGCTCTACCTTCAGGAATTCCGCTTTCTATGAATTAACGCGTAACCGGGCGGACGAATTCAATATCTCGGGAAAAAATATTAATATTTTTCGATGATTCAAAGTTCATCATAGCTACAATTCCATGTGACTTGAAGTCAGTTCGTATTTACCAAAAATATTTAAAAAAAGCGGTCAAAGTTTTTTTCAACAATATTTAGAGGCTGCTTCATTAATTTATTCATATTTTCTTTAAAAATAGTCATTTATTCTAATTTTGCCTTGATAATGGAACCTTAGGGGGTCTTGAATGACCTCAGAAATTTACTTTCATCTAATTATTAATCCTCAAGAAATAAAGAGCGGGGAACAAGAAATGAATAAACAAAAAAAGGCCGGTTTTGACTCGTGTGACCAATTTTCCTCATTTCTCGAAAATTATTAGACTCTTTTAAAAATAAAAAAATATATTTGAAAAGTAGACCATATAAGCTTTGACATGATGTGCATTGGAAATCAATATAACGGATCATAAGGTTATAATTCGCGCTTGTTCCGAAGATTCTCTGGACTTTTGAGTGCCATTATCTCGAAAACTATTGAATTTTCGAAGAAAATGATAAGGGCCATTTTTGTAGAGAATGAGCTGATCTCCATTTTTTGTCTGTACAAAAATTCTCTAATTGGCATATTTAGCCAGATATTAGCGGGAAACCCATTTTCCAGGTTTTGGGGCCCATTTTCAGCCCCCCCCCCCTTGACCACAACGCGTTAAGGATCTTTTCATGTTAAAATACCTGCGGTGACCTACAAAATGCGCTATGTGGGAACTCATGCCAGACTTATTCCCAGGTTTGACCCTTCAGTTACTGGACTACAAAGAATGTGATTAATAATTTAGACGTCATAGTTTCACAGTTAAAACAGTTACAAAAATCTGATGGCTTACGAAATTTTGATCGGCCAACATCTGAAGAAACAGTTTGAGTTTATAATACTTTAGATTTACCATCTTCAAATTTAAAATGTATAACTATAAAATAGTTTTCTTGAATTTTAAATAATCGTATTTGCAGCTTCTTGAATATAAGGAAAAGCCGACTTCATCATTTATTTAGTTACTTTCATAACTAACTGATAAAATTTCTCTAGTGGCGTTATAGCCCAAGGTTATTGGGTACTGATGTAATACATCATAATGCCCTCCAGCAGCGAGAAGACTAAAGAAGTATATTTTCTTCTTTTTTAACTTCTTTTTGGTTTGCAATCTGTTTGATTGAGTCTTTCAGCTAAACTGTTGACAATGTTACGGACCTGCGAGTTTCTGCCTTTTAGCGCGAACTCTTATTCTTCAATGAGCTACCATCTATATATGGAGCTTAGCTCACATTCTTCAGTTATGCTGATATATTGAAAGTTACTAATTAATAAATAATAATTATTTAAAGCTACATAACCTAAAACTAGGTAAATCTGACCGTTAAACCTCTTTAGCATATGAAGTTCTTTATTACTGTCCAGAAGATGAACTGCCAGTTGGATCGAATGGAAACTAAGTCTCTGTAGTTACTTGGAGGTTATGGTGGATCATTATATTATGGATATTAAGAACTTTGTTATATGTCGAGGTTAGAGTTACCCAATTGTTGTACTCCATAGGTCCAAACAGGTTTCAAAATTGCAATATACTCATGTACTTTTCGTCAGTACCTATTTTATAACCTGTACCAGCTACTTTATCTTCTGCCAGACTTTTCCAATTTTTTTAAAGGAACGCCATGTATATTCTGATTACGTGAAAGATGAACTTTTCTTTCGTCCGAAAATGTATAATCTATAGCAGTTGAATTCAAATATGAGTGAGTTATTTGGTTATTCTAGCGCTACGTTTCACTAAGCACTCACAACGATCACGCTCACGACCGCATTTTTTCCCATTCCACTTGCTTGCGAGCGTTACGATCACAAACTCAAGTGAAATGGATTATGGAGCGTTTTAAGCGTTGATGTAAACATTATGGCGAGTTTGAATAAATAAGGCAGACACTGAAAGAGGTTAGTTGCAATTTGTAAGTCTCTACAATAAACTTTAATAATTGTTTAATTTGATGTATATTCATTTCAGTGAAGTATTTAAATATAGTCGTAATGTCTTTTACAGCGACCCTAGGATATTTGTTGGTGCATCGAAATGCTACAGAAACGACTTCATCTTCATCCAGTTCAGATGAAGAGTGGAATGCAATTTTCGTTTTAAAAATCGCGCTAAATTCCTCAACGACCACTTTAACCCACCTAAGCAGATGAGTCGTTGTGAGCTTGGGGTGAGCGAAAATAATGACGTCATGAGTGATGTTTTCGCGAGCACAACGACCGTGATCGTTATGTGGAACGGCTGATGGAGTATTTTGAGCGTCGTGAACGCTTAGTGGAACGTAGCGTAGATGGTCACTCAGGTAGAGATTTTGTTGATCGTGACTAATTCATGATTAAGAAAACATAAAAAGATTTGCGTGGTAACTGACACCAATTAATTCCTTTATACGGGGTATTTTTTGCAGAAAATAAAACAAAATTGAAGATGAAGTAATTTAAAAAATAATGTTCTAAAATTCTCTACATTAATAAAAATCTTTAAGAGGTTCAAAGTGTTGTCCGTTTTGCTCTATAAATGTTTGCAACCAGACAAAAAAATGGGCATAACAATTTGACGATATTTCTCGAGAAATTTCTGGAACTGTTCTGACGATGATATATCTCCAGAGTCTCTAGTAAAGGATTATTACATCTATCTTTAATAAAAGCCCATATAAAATTCATTCAATTGGTCAGGCTCTCCAAATGTATTTGCAACAGAATTTCTGGCTACAAAATGTGGCGGAGCGCCATCCTGCTGAAAGTAAACAGAGTTCCAGTTATGCGTATAAGTAATTTTCATCTCTGTGTAAAACATTATCAGTAACTTTAAGTTCTTCAAAAAAAAACGGTCCATATATTTTTTCATTAGAAACAAAACACTAAATTTTTATCTCTTTCTTATTCCACAATACCTCTTGGAATTTCAGACCCTCACATCCTTAAAAACCAAATAACTTTTTTTCAATGTAACTGCAATAAAATTTTTTGTAAAAAGAAAATGTTTAGTGAAAACCGCACATTTCTATCGCTTCTAAGTACGGTAATATTTGCACACTGTAAAAAATAGGGTGAAAATTACATTAAACTTATCTAAAAAAAACATAATTTTTAACGTATTTTTACGTTACAAAATAAAATACGTTGTATTTAACGATATTTTAATAAAATATTATGTATTATTACAGTAAAATAGGTAAAATCACCAACTAAATTAATAATTGTCGTAATTTTTCGGTAAATCTGTTAATTTTACTATTTCCATATTTCGTTTTCCGAAAGCTGAAATATTTTGTAAACTCTAATGATAAAGTAAAAACCCATATTGATAAACCTACTTTTCCGAGATTTAAGGGTAATTTTACATAATAAACTAATGTCCCGGCTTATTTACTGTAAAAATCCAGAAGTTTAATGTAATTTTCATTTGTAATTTTACGACTATATATGTAATTCTTCGGCAAGTTTATGTAGAAATACGTTAAATTACGGTTTAAATATGTTAAAACCGTAATTTAATGTAAAATCACTAACTATTTTTTACAGTGCAGTTAAAACGGATGAGAAACTTCTGGTACTCCCAGTATAGAGGCATGTATGATACTAGCAGAGATGAATAGATATGATCAGAAGCAACTCTGAATTTACTATTTGAAAACAGAATCCTGATCAAGCTAAATAAACAGGATATTACTGTAGTATGTAAGATTTTACAAATCAGACCGACTTTATTTTTCCTCATTATAAATGAGGTGGTCTGATCAATATACATTAGTATATTAGTAATATAATTAATGCAACTATTCTATTACTCGATTAGTTTTATGAGAACTCTCGTTACAATAAAAATGAAAGCACTAAATGTTCTAGCATGCTTGCTATATAGAAACAGGTCAATAAAATTAATTCTCTATTAATTACAATCAGGAATATGTCGTTTGTGCCTGTTTATGTTTGTGTGAATTATTGCAATCTTATCTTATTTTATTCTAGTACTTTAAGTTTTTTGTACCACAAGATCTAATTTTTAGAGTGTCTGCTCTCAATTTAAAAGGCATACAAGTTGTAAAAATTTACATAATGTCAGTCAGGCAGTTTTTGACAGCTGTTAAATACGAGTTCTCTTATCTCGTAAAGTGTATGTACAAAATGGGTCACATCGCCAGCAACTTATGTCAATATCTATACAAGTATATACAGGATGTCCCGTTGGTAAACGGAAATATTTTAATTTGATATTTTTAATGTTTCAATTTTTCCTAAAGCCGAACCTGGATTTTCATATCTCTCAATATTTCAGTACATTACTCGTGAGAAGTGTAATCTGTATGCCCAAAATGGAAAAGATATACTAAGTGATTGAAAAGTTTTGGCCAAATGAATAATTATGCATAATTGATAAAACATCCTTTAACTCGGTTATGGAAGCCAAGAGACCCATTATTCGTCAGAAAACATCGTGAAATGTTGCGGCAATAATTGTCCAGATGGTTACTCAATAAGTACGTAGGATGGCGTATAGACGGTGCCACTAATGACAAATCCATATGATTTTTAGGAAATTTACCAGTATATACGCCTGCCCATTTCGATTTCGCTTGACACGAGCGCCGCTCTAACGGAATTTCAGGAAAAGAAACACAACTATTAACTTACGGGCCGCGCCACAAGATGTCGCTTTAGGTAAACACACATAACTGTTAAGGTAAACAAACATGACATTTTGAGCGTTTTGAACTTGTCACGAGCGCCGCTCTAACGGAATTTTAGGTAAACAAGCAGTATAATTTTTTGAAATTCAAACCTAGACAAGACATTCCAAGCAAATAAAATTGGAAAAAGTAAATAATGTCACTAATTATTTGGTGGGGTTTCCAAAAGGTTAATATGAGCGTCTTTGGGCGAAAAAGTATATCTAAGGGAACTAAATTGTACGAAAGTTATCATGTCAGTAATGTTAGGGAAGAAATTAGAGAGGATGGTTTAGATTAATTTTTGGTAATGTTTTGAGAGAAACTCCTGGTGCATAAAGCAAAAGGAAGCATGAAAATACGTATTCACCTGAAGTAGTAAACTGTGGATTTACAGCAAATTACAAGCGTACACTTTCTTTTGACCAGCTCGATTCGAATTTGGGGAAAACCCTTATCGGCCATGATCTCATCGGCGCGAACTGCTCAGAGTAGCGGATTGAATTGTGGGATTTACATGATACTCCTGTAACATTCACGGTGTTTTATTCCGATTGAACTATGTTGAAGTATGTTTTACAGTAATATCGTGTAAATATAGCAAAATATTATTCTATATACACAGGAAGTATTCTTGATAAATTAACATTAACATTAAATATTAGCTTACCGGTTTTTCCTGTTCATACAACTCAAGTTACTTTAACTGGAATCGGCCTGTTAGATTGCGAGTACAGATTGTTCTCTGAACGGTTTTTCTTGTTATAATAACAATAGTTGCGTTTAAACAACAGGAATTTTTCAGTGCCCGCTTAGTTCAAAAGTTATAGTGATGGTACTTTGGTAATTTTCAAAACAATGGAAAAATTTGAATTTTTGCGAAGAAGTGATTGTCGAAACTTAAGCTTATTTGGAGGTAAAACATAAATTGTTCTAAAAAAATGCTTCGAAATGTTAGGGAAGCATTGGAATGAATATATCACTCTTGAAGGAGACTATGACCATACATTTTTTTCTGTTAATAAGTTGTATGGAGTCTGACAAACAAAATGTAATAACATTTTTTAAGATGAGTGCTTTTTGCTAGTTAAATTTTAAAAATTATTTCACATCATATAATTTTTCTTGATCTACCTACAATCAGCTCTTTAATACCTTTCTCCTTTTACAGAAAATGTTTCTACTCATTCATTATTAATATTATTTCGGTGTAATTTATATAGGCACAAAATAGTGTCGTGCCAATCTACAAATCTCCTAACACATTATTTGTTTTTTAATGTCATGATACATTTTAAGACCTAAACAACTAAATTTGGCGTCAAAATGATTTATGTTTAAAGGTGGGCCCGGGTGGGTGGCTCTAACGATACAAAAAAAAAGTGAAATAAAAATCCCGTAGCACCCATTTCGATAGAAATCATTATTTGGGCTGGCCGAGCTAGTTAGTCCGATAACATCACTTTCATACAAGCCATATAGTCTGATTCCCGAAGCGATAAGAGTCGATAGCGAGGAGCGGGCGCGGGTGAGGAGGGATACGGCAACGATGCATGCCGCTGATAAGGTCCCGGACCGGGTCTTATCACAACTCATCAATCAGCCTGCAACTGATAAACAAACTCTGCTTGAACGCTGGGGGACCGCTTATCGGTCTCGACGGTTTCCATCTATAAAGACCCCAGACTTCGCCCCCGCCGCCCCACCGCTGCTGTTTCGTCGTCTTCTTCCACACTCTCTACTTCGCTTCCTTCCTTTACCTTTTAAATTGTGTGTATTTAATTAAAGCCCTGTTTTTGGCACATCACCCATCAATTCATATTTATGTCTGTTATGATACGATACATTTCAGAAGCTACACTGTGTCCCAGCTTTAATCGTTTTAAGCAGCGAATACGTATAAACAATAAATTTATTGATATTACTTGAATTGTTTCTAGAACATTTTTGTAATAGTATACCACGTAATAAGTGTTGTGCGTAATTGCTTTACAACACGCATTACGTTCTTTACTTTACCTACGACCATATACAATGTGCCAAAAAGTCTGGACTTATGACAGGGTACTTAATTTATTCAAACGGGATACCCTGTATTTTATTGCATCTTTAAATTTTTTGAATAATTTTACAAGATTCTCTTCAAATCCCATAGATTCCCGCCTCACTATTACTTGACATATTGAAAATGTAGGTACTCTTTTTTAAACAGTATGTATTGTTATAATAATTGTGATTATAACTTTTAATTATTTTGATTTAATTTAATTTTAAATAAAATTTTTAATAAATTTATTGGACTATTATTTGAATTTGGAATTTTAAATAATGTTCTATAATTTATTTTGTTATTTAATTTTAATATTTTTGTTAATACCACCACGACTATGCTCAAATTGATATCTGTAAATCTTTCTAATCTCAGGGATTCTTTAATTGTGAGTTCATGTTCTTATAACTTCCCCTTAATCTACGCTACCGATAGTGTCTGTATTTGGCACAAAATAAAATGTTGTTTCAAAATTTAGAATGAGTTTATTTTAATAGAAATTCAAAAAATTTATATACACAGATCAGACTATTGACTATAATGAGTTACTTTCACGCCCACATACTCAATGATATCTTATATATAAAAAAAATTTAAATTTGGCGCAATAAATTTCAACTTAACTAAGGTTGGCACACCCGAAATACTAAACAGTGATTAATACGTCTATCTTAACCTCACAAATGCATACCTCACTCTTTGCTTCTGGTCTGCAATATGTGATAATATGTGATTATAATGAATTGATACCTTTGAATATCCTTATTTCTTCTTCTTCTCCCTCGTACAAACAGTGATGTTATAACTAGATTTCTAGTTATGTGATGTTTCCACTTTCTGTTGGTTTTTTTTACGAACTTAATATCCAGATGATATCCACAACAAGCCAAATAACTTCCAGGTAAGTTGTTTAAGTATTATTTAATACTAACCACTTATTATTCATAAACAAATTTTCCGTAATAATTGTCCTCCCAGAATATAAATGTAACTTTTCCTTAATAATTTTTTTATCTTTTCAAAAATTTATTTTCTTAAATTTTTCTACTAAACTCCTTCTACCATTTTTTTTAACTAACTAACTTCCTTTTAAAACTTTTAAATTAAAATATTTTCTTCAATTTTCTCTACTAAAAAACTTCTACCATCTTATCAACTAATTACTTTCTTTTTTTTTCTGTTGCTAGGTTCTCTTCTGACGTCATGCAGAAACTCTCAAATTATTTCAAAATTTTGATTCTATTATACTTTATTATCGATTTTATGTGTTTTGAATTTCATAATTTTAATTATAATAATTAAGATACTTTCCCTTTATATTCCGGTGTTCAATTTTCTACATTTTATCAATTTATAATTTAGTTACTAAAGTTGGTATGCTGACATTTCATTTTAAATAGTTGTCACAACCTTTATTTTATTTCGCCATACAGGTTGTCTTGATATTATAATTTGTTATAAAGATTGTCCCAAAATAAATTGTTAATAAAATTTTGAATTTTGAATATTATTTAATTTTGGTTTTAAATTTTTAGATTACTATCAGAGCTTTTAAAAAGGATTTTTTTCTATAATAAGGATCTCACATTAAATCAATCCCTTAGGTAAGTTCCCCTTTAACTTGACACATAATTTTAAGAAGAAATATCGGATTGGGCATAGTCTGGGTATTTATTTTCTTCAATTTATAATTTAATTTTACCTAAATATTATAATTTTGATAATGTTAAATTCCACTTACTTTTGATAATGTTAAATTCCATTACAGTATCTTATAATTATTAACTAGTATTTATTTGTCTTACAAACAAGTTTGTTTGTATTATTTTGATTTTGACAGTTGCTATGACTACGCTGTTGAAGGGCGATTGCTAATGTATTCAAACTGTGCGTTTTGTTTACCAAAACAGTGCGTAATGTCTTTGCCTGTTTTCTATAGTGGTCATAGGCAAATTTAACGACAATTTTATTTAAAAATGGATTTAAATACGTAAATATTGAGTAGTATATGGTATGTAAAAATTAGTTTGATATTTTGCAGCTTTTACTTCTGTACTCATTACAGAAATTTGTTCTAAAGCACATAAAGCTTTCTCGTTGGAGTACCAGGTCTTATACTCTATGGCGTCATGTAAAAGGTGTGTTGAACAATCCCATCGGTAAAATTATCCAGTTATATGTATTATACGATTCAAGATATTTGAGACGACCTCGAATAGTTTTTATAAAAGGCCAGCACTCTCTCAAATATCTTAAATCGTATAATACGTCAAGCGATTTGTACACAGAATACTTTTTAATATTTCATCCACCATCCACGTTTAATCTTTTAGAACTCGAACAGTAATTGCTCTGCAAATACAGAGTTTTATCAGTCTCTGGAAGTCCAATTAATATGCAGTCCAACAAAAAGGAACAAACTCTGTTTGATGAGTGCATAATATACCGACGTGTCTTCATGTAAGAAAGGACCGAAATCCAGGAGTTGGATTGAATTTATTTATTTATTTAAATATTAGGCAGAACAAACTGCAATCTCATTATTTTTAAATTCTCTTATTGGACTATTAAGTTCAAATAGTGTTGGATAAATCCGGATAAAATATTATAATATAATAAATAATATATCTGAAATAATCTGTTTTCTAACGGTTATACCATATATAATTTTTGTATTAGTGACCATTTGTGATCCAATAGAGATTCGATTTTTATAGCAAATTTATAAACCGGTTTTTTATACTCGTAATTGGACATTCCAAATTAGAAAGACTCAAAACAATTGCATTAAGGCAATCAGATGTTCTGATTTTAACTTATCTTAGATAATATTTACATTTCTAGTAAAGATAATGTTTTGATACTTTGCATAATTTAAATATAAATAATTATCTACAGATCATTAGCAAAACTACTTAAGTCATCTTGTATCATGTGGCACTATAATGCTTTTAATACCTTCCACATGTTTTTAAATTGCTGGTGCTGCTATTGGGAAGATCTGAACTGAGTACAGTGCCTTGAAGGCAATAAAAGTAGATTAATGAACTGAGCGCTTTTACCTGGTTTAATAAATCTTTTTAATCCTTATTAATAAGAAAAGTACGATACGTTAATTAAAATTGATTTTAATTGTGAGAGTGCATTGGCAACTAATGTTTTTTTTATAAATATTTAGAAGGAAATTAAATAAAATAAAATTTGGATTTACATAACATATATTAAGTAAATACAAGATTAAGTTAGGTTAGGTACGATTAGGTTGGGTTAAGAGTGTTTGTTATGACATTGCAATAAAATAAAATATATTTATAATAATTATATTTTCCGAAATTTAACCAAACACTTTCGTACAACAAGGACAATAAAGTGCTGCATTCAAGTCCGCCCCTGCTATTTTTGCAATCAATGATAAATGTTTTTCACTATCACACGAAATTAAAGAAAAAAATTATTATTATTTGTAAATTTAAAATTACTATAACTGAATTTTACGTACTGCCTATTGATTTTTTTATTACCGTTTTATTTTCAGATTCCTGGCTGTGTAAAAACATGTTTTATTTATAACGGTGTTATTTTCTGAAGGACGTGAAATTACTCTACCCCGTCCACTATCATTTTCAAACAAAGTTGTGGCTTTAAATTTTCCTTATCACAACATTAAAAGTTGTATAAAATGTAATAAACCACTAAAATAAAAATAGAACAAAAGATGAAAAAGATTAAGCCTGAAATATACCGTGTATGGACATAATCAATAGATCGGCGGAATGAAAAACAAATAATAATACAATAGCAATGGTAATGGCCTAGTCCAAAGAATGCCCTGTAAGGCCAAATTATAAATTAATTAATATCCTTCTTATTTGATATTGTCGAAATGGCAATATTAATTTAATTGATTAAAAATTGCAATTGTCTCTCTTACATTCATTTTTTTTACCATACCAATGGAAAGGAAAAGGGGTATTGAAAAAATACAAATAATAATTTAATAAAATTAAACTCGTAGACCGCCGGCACTGCACCATAAATTTAGACGCAATCCGGAAATTTTGCATAGCAACCCAAATTAAAAAGTATGTCATCTAAACGCGCCAAAGAGAGAGAAACATTCATAAAACAAAACACTTCTGCTCAAATCTCGAGAATTGATAGACAGAGAAGTCGCGCTTAACATTGGTTGATCGCCGGACAGGCTGGAGTAACAAAATCAACCAATTAGAAAATGGTCAATTGATCATGTGTTTAGTTCTGGAACCTTCCAGAACAAAGAGAGAGACAACGTACCACGCCTCGATACGAATTAATTTGGTAAAACACATCAGTCTTCAGTATATCATTAGCTAAGTAACTTCGGTGTAATTTACGCGTCGTAAAACTTTTCATAAACTTACATAAAAATGAGTTAATTTAAGCTAAGCCAATAGCTATAAAATACATTTTGTGAGCGATTGACGTAATTAATTAAGGCAATACTAATTGTAACCATTTTTTTGTTAAATTATGTACAAATTTCTATCAGAATTAAAAATAGAAAATTATCAGTAGCGTGTCCGCGTATCAACGTAAATACAGTCCACTAAATTCGCAGCTACAAAAAGAAAGCTGGAGTACGGGATTTGATAAGAAATTCTACTACTTCGTATCAAATTCCTGACAGTCTCTGCATCCTCAACAAATTTTTCCGATATATATTGTTAAGAATTTGTAATTATACGATTTTTCTATCTTTTATAATCTTTATTTTTAAAAATTCAAATCTGACATCTTTTATAAATTTCAAAATTTTAATACCATAACAATATATTGTGGATTGCACCGCATCTGGACTTAAAACAACTACTCCTGGAACTACTTGCCCCCACAGGTATTGAATTACATCGGTCCAAATGCGTGTTGAAAACCATAATATGGAAAGTCAACCCTCTATATTTACATAATAAGGCTCTATTTTGGTGTATTATACTATGTTATGTATTCTCATTTTTAAAATAAGTATTTATTTCTGTTACATTAAATTATTCAATAATAGCATAATGTTCATAATTTATTTATTTACTAATAGTGGCATAAGTATTTGGGATCATTCGACGAGTCTCTGCCGCAGATTTCTTCATATTGAATTGAGAATAACTTTATGATGCAGATACAAATCGACTAATGTTTCTTTGGGGTTATTTTGACAGATGCCAATGCCCATGACATCTATTTATTTAGACCACTATTTACCACTGACGTCATCTATAGGAAAACGGCGACACATAAAAGAATTTCATATCTTTTTCAATTTTTTATTGCAAGCTTATGTAGTTTCTGATTCATCTATTATTTCATGATTTATATCAATGACGTGCATCCAGTTATTGACAAACAATGGTACATAATTCAATTTTTGCTAGGTAATATGTATTTTTTGACGTTTATAGTTGACTTTAATTTACATTTAATTTACAGATATTTGTAATATACTAGAAATTTTGTATTATCAGTGCAATTAAAAATCAAACTCCCGAATTGTATATCAAATCTAATTAAATTCTTATATAAACAAAAATTGATTTGATGTATCGAGCCTTCTTTCTACTCCAAAAAAAACTTTAAATTTATTGTGCAAATTGGTAATTAGGTCATTATAAAGTTGATGAAATTTGCATAAAACAAAATAGGCAAGATTTTCATAGCAATAATTATAATTGTATTTTTTTTATAGTTTTCTTGCATAATTCTTGGGCGCCACTGATACGAAAGCGCCCGCGAACTGGCACAGATTGTGCTTTATCTAACATAGCATCAAGTAAAATTTGCAGATATTTCCACTTTTAAAAGGCCTTTTCTGACTTAAAACATAAGTGAAAGTAAATTTAACACAACAATCACGTATACGTTAGATTAGAATAATTTTTATATTAATAAAATAATATATAGTCTCATTTAGTAGAGATGGACATACATTATTTTTGAGATTTATAAGAAACGCTCGGATATGTCAATTTTAATCTAAATAAATTATTTCTTAGTGAGTGTCTACAATTTATTCGCGTTTTGTGCGGGGTTCTAAAAACTTCTCGTTTCGGCGTACCCCCTAGATGCAATAAAATCTATTTGCAATACCTTCTTGTTTCGTGCGATTTAAACTGAACGTCGAAAAGTAAATAATTATGTAGGGACTTACCTACCTACCTCCAACCTGAGGTTCGACCAAACCTCTTTTATAGGTAGGTACCTAAGTACTTACTATATATACCGACAAAATAATTTTTAAAATTGTATTCCTTCCTTCCTTTATGGTGAACTAAAATGGTAGTTGGTATTATATGATTTATTTTTTAAACACTTTATACTTTTAGCTAATTTAGAATACATACTCGTGGTATGTACATTACACTATTTTTAGTGGTACAGTTTTTACAGTTAAAAATTAAATAAAAGTAAAATGGCGCTCCTTTTAACATTTTGTTTTATTATTATTCAGAAACACATATATTTTTCAATTTTTTGACTTTGACGGCTCAAGATTCGAACAATTTCGAGACGCATTGATTTTTAATGGCGAAATAGTCCAGTAACTTAACCCCAGATAAACCCCAAAACTGGGCATCAAGTCTGTCCGGCACCATTTTTTTTATTTGCAGGTATTCATAGGTACATTTATCTCCGAAAATCTACGTGAAATTTGTGGAAGGTTGGGAAAAAGATCCTAGAGTTCCCGAAAACCCGTTTTTCCACGATATCTGCCGAAATATGACCCTTAGAGCATTTTTGTTTAGACAAAAAATGAAGAGCAGCATGGACAAAAAGTTTATCTTGCATTTCACAAAAAAAATTATTCATGATAAAAATCTCTGGTCTGGTCATTTGAAGGTCAAATTGAGGAAAAATTTCTAGAAAATCTGAAAAATTCATACAAAGGTTTTTAGGGCTGCTGGATCCGAATCCGATGTTTGCTTGACCTCATCAGATCAGGGTTAAGGTCATTTGAAGGTCAAATTGAAGAAACCTAGAAAAATTCTTACAAAGGTTTTCAGTGTCGCCGAATTCGAATCCGAGGTCCTCTTGACCTCATTAGGATCTGATCGTAAAATGACCTTGATCCTGACCTGGAGGTCAAGCAGACCTCCGATTCGTATTCAGCGACCCTGAAAACCTTTGTATGATTTTTTTCCGATTTTTCCCAGAAGGTTTCTTCAATTAGACCCTTAAATAATGACCTTGACCCTGACCTGATGAGGTCAAGCGGACCTCGGATTCGGATTCACCGGCCCTGAAAACCTATGAATGAATTTTTTCAGATTTTTCTAGGTTTCCTCAATTTGACCTTCAAATGACCTTGACCTGACCTGATGAGGTCAAGCGAACATCGGATTCGGATTCAGCATCCATAAAAAACCTTTGTATGAATTTTTTCAGATTTTTCTAGAAATTTTTCCTCAATTTGACCTTCAAATGACCTTGACCTGACCAGATGAGGTCAAATTTTGTACCTGATTATGGGTCAACAAGTTATGCAGAGATTTTTATCAAGAATAATTTTTTTTGTGAAATGCAAGATAAACTTTTTGTCCATTTGTACAAAACTTTTTGGGACACACTGTATATATTGATGAAAAGGTCAGAATGTGATCTTTTGTTTAGTTCCCCTAACCCCAAAAAATTTTAGCACGAAAAGAAAATAATCCTCAAAAAAAATGTCGATTTTTCATAGGGGTGAGAATTTTCTCAATTTTCTGGAAAACCCAAAAATATGAAAAAAAAAGAAAAATGCCATGCTAATGATGTGCGTTGAAAACCGATATGGTCCTTGATTATCTAGTAATTCCCTATAGACGCCCTAAAAAAACATGTTGTTGCTAAAAATGGGGGTGCGTTTTGGAGCCGGTTATGTCGAAAAGTATCATATTTTTGACAGAAATGATGAGGATCATTTTTGTAGGTAATGAACTGATCTTCATTTTCGTCCAAACAAAAATTATCTAAGTGTCATATTTTCGGAAATATCGGCGAAAATAGGCGAAAAAAACACATTTTTGAGACCAATGGGCCATTTTCCCGCCCTTACACAAATTTTAGACAGCTGATATTTTCGGGGGTGAATGTACCCATAAATACCTGCAAATTAAAAAAATAGTGCCG